>JAJAED010000109.1:0-12926 GCA_021437015.1 Aspergillus jensenii | reverse complement strand
ATTCCTGCTTAAGTGATCCTATATTAGGCGCACGGTAGCTCACAGAAGGCAATACTCACATGATAGACGACCTCATCTGACAGTTCTTTAACCAAACCACCGTATGCACGCTTTAGAGGGCCAAAACAGCCAATATCTAAAGGTTATAATAGATAAGATAAATAAGCAGGCATGCAGATTAGAATAATACTATTTTTATCGCAGGTTTTATTAAATTAGGGTGTTAAATAACTTCCATAGCTATCTAAAACAAGTAATTGATATCGACTAACTATATAATTATTAGTTGCCGGAATAAAGATATTTTAAAGCCACCGGAGGCCTATCTCGTCGCTAGTCTAGCTATTTAGACTAGTTTTAATATACTAGTTACTTGGAACAGCTTATTCTGCATACTATTCTTTAATATAGACTTTGCCTTTGAAGATAATACAAGTTAGAACGTTCCACCCCCTAGAATTAATATATTTGATTGTTGTGACCCATTCGCGATTGCCAGGTTAAATAAGTAAAGGTCTGCCAGGCATATTAGATCTAGCAACTACTTTAGTAGTTACTATTCGACTATAGCGAAGCCAGTTTCGTTAAAATTATAGATATCTTCATTAATAATCCCTTTGGCAACTCGTAGCTCTTCTAGATAATTAAACCACTTTTTAATGACCTTAGGATCCTCGCAGAGAGCCCGCTGATAATTATATTAACATGCAAATCGACTTTTAATCTCTCCATGGCGTTGAATAAGACCTGATACCCAGTTCTTTCTAATAGGTTTATGGTTGACTGAAGAATCCATCTGCAGGATTATCATGGCCATTTCTGTAATATATAAATGCCGCGGAGGACAGCCACGTTAATCCCTAGATAATATCCAATTTACTAGATAGTCCTCCTAAATTTAAGATAATCGGTGGTTATAGTGGCGGCGTTCTAATTAAAATTCATGGCCATTTAGTCGGTCTCGGAGTGTCCCGTACGGAACATTAAAAATAGTTACAGCTCGACGTATAGAAGGAATTTCGTTATTCTTAAAAGTAGTAATTACTTCTTGGATTCTCTTTTCCTGATCAATAAATTTTTGACCTGAATAACGCTTTTTTCGTGTCATGGTGGTTGCTTGAAGTTTAACGCGTTGGACAACGCGTCGACTTTTTGGAGGTGGTCGGGTTACTAGGGGCGGTCGGATGACCCGGGAACTACGTTAGGTGATTAACTTAGATTATATAATAATTTCTAGCTTTTAATAGGCCTATTACCGAAGTAAAATACGACGCTAGCGCAGATTTCAGAGGCTAACGTGCTGATATAGTAGGAAAGATCTGCGGGCAATAATAAGAGTGACTGTATATCTCCAGCTAGAATAATATATACACACCGCTAATAGTTTATTATATAGCATGACCATGTATTATTGTAAACATGATATTAATCTACATAGAAAAGTCCCAACGGTGAATTGGTTGGTGGTGAATATTAAGAATATTGGAAACATGGTAGCAAGGCTTTCTTCCAATTCGACAGCTCTGTTTCTATTAACCATGCCTGGCGATGGGCTTCAATAGGATCTGTGATACACTGCATATCACCGGAATCAATTCCTCGCCTCTACGGAATTACTAAGTTTGGTATCCAATCAATCCTGGGACTGGACGTTGTATATAAACCCTTGAGTTTCCCGTCCCAAGAGTACAAGCAATCTTCCTCTGAATTACAACAGTTGTCGCCACAAATCGTCGTTGCGGCTTTTCCTTGGCTCATATTTAATATTTAACTCACTGAGAAGCCTTCTTAACCAGATTGCTTCTTTGGTTGCTTGTCTCTAGCCCAGAAATTCAGCTTCACAGGTCGAGAGGGTAACGACACTTTGATGCTTCGATTGCGAACTAATTGCTCAACGCCCGATATTGAAGAGATATCCAGCTGTTAACCGTCTGGTGTCGCGACATCCATCCCAGTCATCGAACATATGGCACCACTGCAACATCGAGGTGAGTCTCCACCAAATCGAACCATGTTCCGTCAAATCCACATTGCCTGCACTCCCTAACATGTTCGACAAATCGGAGAAGTTTGCATGCACAGATATATTGGACAGTATATGTTGATAAGCTGTTCAGTATATCTTGTCCTGGGCCGTCAACCTCAAGCATCGCCAATATCAGAGAAAAGACTACTGGCAAAGCGGTTCACTCTTTAGGGACTTCTTGAGCAAAGGATCGAATCTCAGCGAAAATACTGTTTGCGTACAGCTCCGCAGTTTCATCCTCCACTCCAAGAGGATATCGTAGACGATAGATTATCAAAAGACCCCCGAGGCAGTAGGTCTTCGCTTGCGTCACCATCATCATGGTCTCACGTCTATCGTAATCATTCAAGAAACAGGGGGGAGTCGCTGGCTTCCACTCTCGAATGGCTTGGTCAATATCAGTAAAGCTTTTCGAGGGTCCTGGCGTGTATCGGAACGTTGCGTCAAGGCGAGCGTTTTTGAGCGCGTGGCTCCGCTCACACAGGTCATAGAGATGAGGTAGAAGCGATGAACAAACGCCTGCGTATCGATCGACAATGATACGATCCGGCAGAGGGGGGCGAATCACCGGAACTTCACGGTGCGCTAGGCATTTAACTATATCGATTAAAACGGGATAAATGGTCACAGTATCCATGATCGGGTACTGTATCAACCTCGGGTACCATTCTTTTGCTGATATCAGAGAGCTCCGCACAATTGAATGTGCCGTACAGGAAAAGTCGGCCGTGAGTATATTAAATACAAACATGGCCTGGCCAAGGAGGAGGGCGCAAGCTGCATCACAAGCCTGTAGGACCGTCAACTCCCGCAGTGCTTGTAGAGCCTGTGATGCTTGAGAAATATCAAGCTCTTGTCGGGGCATGGTAAGTGAACTTTGATAACCCGTCATTACACGCAGGAACGGCAAATACCCTGGGCAAGCATTGGACCCGAGAGGTGCAACGCAGAATAGGCAGCTGTTCGAAGCGCAGGAATAAAAGAAGGTCCCGCCACGAACGGTAGGTGGGTCACTGAGAATTGTTCTATGTCTGTCACTGTGTGCAAAGCATCCAGAGTGGTTCGTAAACGAGTGGGCGCAACCAGTATCCGGTCTGGCGACACTGCTGAAATTCCGTGACAGTTTTCATTGTTGTCCCGTTGTTCATTCCGTATGACAGCTGATTTCGACCGCGCGCGTCGGCCGACCGTGGCAGTCGTCAACCAATGTTGTGCTCTGACTGGCTGCTTTGCCGAAGGTCGACGCTCCAAATTTGCACACCCCCATATGGAAATGATTTCGCGGATGGTGGACGCCCCATGCGCCGCTTTTCTCGAGACATGGTACAGACCACATGGAGGTGGCGACAATTCGGGCACGTCTGAACGCTGTCTGCGAAGGTGCATTTCTCTTTGCTCCAGTAACAACGATCACAGGCCCTGAGAACCATGGTCGACGGAAGTAGAGAGGGGATATAGAACGGATTCACGAGTAGTTGCAGGTAGGCTGTTCGATTGAGATGGCAGCTTTGGGCTTTGGCGGATTGGTGCGACGAAGCAAGTCGAAGTGAGAGTCAAGCGAGAGGAACAAGATCAGGTAGGGGTTGGAGGGATGGACGACAAACTTTGCCCCTCGTTCTCACCCCAGCTTTTTCCCCGCCTTCCCCGGAATTCGCCATATAACTAAACATTTCCCCTAGAGTGGAGGACATGCCTGGGTATTATTTGCCCTTGGATCGGCATGGGAATGGCTGGCTAGGGCCAAGAATACTCCTCACGCGGACCGTCAACCCCAAAAAGCATGGAGTGACAAAACTGTTAGACATTGCCTCGATGAGTATCCAGGGATTTTGCGGTGGAAGTACAGTGAAAAAACAAAGGTATTATACTAAATATTTTTAGATTACACCAAGGCATTAGGATCCTGTCTCCGAAGGAATATCACGGGCGCCTTGATCCAACTACCGGTAGACGTAGGATTGATTGAAGTTGCTCCTCTATAAGTTTGCGAGCAGTAGGACAGTCTATCATGCTATTGTCAGCAATCTGATTATGACTTTGCTTCGGGCTTGCAGTTCCCGTTTGCCATTAAAGGCCTTCACTTCCGTATAGTCTAACGGCAGTCAATCCGCCGAGTAGTTGTTCGCCTTCGTTTCGCCGCGGCAGTCTCCAGCGCCAACTTTCCCGGGGTATTGCTGCCGTTTACAGTCAGTCTGTTTCGCCAATAGTCTATCTGACGCAAGTTTTGCAGATCTTGCAGATTACACCACGATACCTCCCTTCCGCCGAACCCAGGCGCTACCGAGGCTACCTTCTGTCGCAGGAAACGATCACATGGATGCACCTCTCAAGAGACTCTAGTGGATAATTGGCACAACAATAAAATGACGCATTCATAAGATTGACCTCGGAACAGAAATATTTTAGGGTCTAAAACTCAGCAAGATCCGCACCATTTGCAACACAGATCATCTCCCATCTTATTTTGTCATTCAACTGATCCCGAACCTACACAGCATGGCGGACGTCGGGGAAATCCCTTGCGGCGCTCTTGGAAATCTCAGTCCATCGCAAGAAGAGAAGCTGCGGAACTTCTGGGAGATCCTGTTACAATCATGGGATACCAGCGCCGCCAGCGCCGCCAGCGCCGATACAACTGTGAAATCATCGGTGGCCTCTGCTGGCATAGCGAAATCGCATCGAAGATTCTTCTCCCTGGGCCGGTCACAAAGCGCGACGGAAGATGAAACGTCCGCTATCCCTCCGAAGATGCTCTCATCCTTCAAAAGCTTGAGCGCGGGCTCGAATGAACTCAAAGCGATCCAATCTCTTCTGACCAAGCTGCATGGCGAAAAGCTCCGTGCGGCTTATCTGAACATCCTCAAGCAAGACCACCCAGATGCACTCCTCCTGCGTTACCTGCGCGCCGAGAAATGGAACGTCCCTAGCGCGTGGATCAAATTCGTCAGGACCCTCAATTGGCGAGTCAACGAGTATCATGTGGATGAAGAGGTGCTTCAAAAAGGTGAGGAGTATGCGTTAGAGCAGTCGCGGAAAGAGGAGGACTCCGTCGAGAAGAAAGACGGCGAGAGCTTTGTGCTTCAGCTTCGCACAGGCAAAGGCCATTTCCACGGAATTGATAGATGGGGCCGTCCCATTTGCATCATACGGGTGCGGCTCCACAACCCAAATGAGCAGACAACAAAGGCGTTGAATGACTACGTCATCCATTGCATTGAGACCGTCCGCATCATGCTAGTTCCTCCCGTGGAAGCAATAGTTCGTCCACCCCGGCATTGACCCCCTCCTTTCCAAGGTTGCCGTCTTCGTATGCTTCAACTGTTCAGAAAAGCTAACTCTTATGGGTCCCTAGACAATTGTCTTTGACTTGACTTCGTTCACTCTTTCAAATTGGGTAAGTCGAGCGCCTGAATCTACCTTGCATTATCCAACAACTGGCCTGTTGCTTATAGGACTTTCCCGTCGTCAAATTTATCATCGAAAATTTCCAAGAGAACTATCCCGAATCACTGGGAGCACTTATTTTCTACAACGCGCCATGGATCTTTACTGGTTTGTCTACCCTGGTCCGATATCTGGTCTCTCTATAATCCCTACGTTAGAACTGACCCTATCATGCCCAACACAGGATTCTGGAAACTTATTCGTGCCATCCTGGATCCGGTTGTCGCTGCCAAGGTCCACTTTCTCAGCGGTGCGAAGGGTCTGGAGCAACTGATTCCCAGGGAGCACATTATCAAGGAACTTGGTGGCGACGAGGACTGGGAATATGACTACGTTGAGCCAAAGTTGCACGAAAATGACAAGCTGCATGATACTGAGACACAGAACGCCATATTTGAGGTCCGGAAGAAGCTTGGCGATGATCTCTTCAGTCTCACACTTGAGTGGATCGCATATCCTCAGACTGATTCTTTGAATAGTCGCCGAAATGAGGTGATCAAGAAACTGCGCGACAACTATTGGACGCTTGACCCCTACGTCCGCGCTCGTACCATCCTGGATCGAACTGGGGTAATCAAAGGAGGAGGGACGGTTGACTTCTACCCGGACGAGGAATCTCAGCCGGAGGAAGCCAAGATTCAGTCAAACGCGGAGGCGAAGATCACGGTGGAGCATTTAGATAACAGTCGGTTGACGGCAGCGGCTTGGTGAAAGTTGGGGCAGTGATGGTATTCTGTCTGCGTTCAGTGCGTTCCTTTACTGGTTCTTGCACTTTGTCTTGCGAATTTTTGTCTATCGATGATGGATTCCTTTGCCCGATGTAGCTCGCTCTAAATATGTGCTTCTACGCGGGAGTGCTGCCAGGCGGGCCGACAGCTAGAAAGTGGTTGCCAGCCCACAAGTCAACAGTTTCAGGAGTTTCCTATCAGTCTTACCCGAATATAGAAATGGGAAAAACGATACTGTAAACACATGAGAAACTGCACCAGCGCGAATGTCATGGCACCGTCACTCTTCAGTGAGGGGCCCTTTCCCCTTACTCACTGTCCTTCCGTGGCCCGCCATGTTGACGCAGTCTCATTGATTATTGGTGGTTGTCTCGTAACTACTGTATCACGGGAGTCGCACAACTTTTGTCGCAGCAGGTGGATAGCACTCCCAGTTGTCCAACGAGCAATCTGTCGTCCAATGCTTCTTCCATCCACAGCGTCTTTGCAATCGCCTCGAGAAATCCAAGGCACGGCTTGCCCGAACGGAAGTTGGCTGGAAGAAAGTGATGCTATCTGCCCTACAGGGGGCAAGCTTGAATCTCAGAATATTATAGGATGACTGATGAGATTGGTAGCGACCAGATATACAATCGGTACAGTACAATCCTGGCGCCACAAAACAAGCTCGAGTTCTTTTCCACTAAGGGACTGGGTGTCAAATTGGGGTGTGCGATACCGCAAGTCACCTTCACCGCCCTCACCGCCTGCTACATGACGCACTTGCAGACCTAGAGGTCCGCTTCTCTACGTCAAGTCTGTAAGTTATTCTGCCGATTGATCCTGGAATCTCCGAGGTCAGACGGGACACGTGAGGGAGAAGCATCTCGCTGGATTGTAATCTTAAATGCCTTCCCCGCTTTCTCTCTGACATATATCTCTTTGCAAATGGACCGATGCGCAGACCCCAATTTTGATGTCATTTTCCAGATGAGGATAAATCATTTTCCCGATGACGACGATAAAGGACCCCCCGCGGTATACCCAAAGCAGGTATAATGCGCCGGGGAGCCGAACACCTGTTACATTCGGCCAGCACGTTTAGGTTCAATAGGTTCGGGAATTCTAGGATGCTTCCGAGCCACATGTGATTTGATCCACGACTCTGCTTGGTGTTGAGGGATCTACCGCCGAGGTAGGTCAGCACATGGCCTACGCCAGGTCCTTCAACGGCACCTGATCCAATCGAGCTTAAATACAAAGATGTCTCCCGCGGTCGTATCTTGGGTTCTCCATTGTTAATATCAACGAATGGAAGGCTGTCTGACAAGAGACGCTCGCAACCATGGCTCTGGCTTCTCTTGATATCACCGCAACGCCCTATGTTGTTCTGGCTGCTGGAGCTGGGGTTATTGTCTTCACACTGCTGAAAGTTTTGCATTTTTTCCATGGTATGGAACTGTCTTCAGCTGGCGGTGTCCACCGAAACGGAGCTGATAATCATCTAGAGTGGAAGTACGCTCGCGATAATGGTTGCCAACCACCACTGCACACTATCGTGCGTGGCCCGTTGGGCATCGGTATGGTTACCGATATGCTCGCCGCAACCCGAAAGAATCGCTTCCTCGAGCTTGTTCGTGGTTGGCATCAAGAATACGGTACCACGTTCAAGGCAAAGATGGTTGGTCGAAAAATAATTTTCACTGTTGAGCCCAAAAATGTCCAGACTGTTTTAGCGCTCAAATTCAAGGACTTCGAGCTGGGCGAATACCGAAACAGAGCACTACGCCCTCTCCTTGGATTTGGTATTTTCTCCACTGATGGCAGTAAATGGGAGCATTCTCGAGGTCTCCTCCGTCCAAACTTTACTCGCAACCAAATCACCGACATCAATGTTTACGAGACACACGTCGCCGCTCTATTAAAACGGATACCCCGTGATGGATCCACATTCGATCTGCAGGACCTCTTTTTCCGCATGGTGGTTTTCCCCGTCAACAATTATTTCAATGTATCTGGCTGACAATCATCAGACCCTAGATTCGGCCACAGAATTTCTGTTCGGTGAATCGGTCCACTCGCTCAATGATGGGACGTCAACCTCAGCATCATCCTTTGCCACCGATTTCAACACTGCTCAGGAAGGATTGGCCATCCGCTCTCGACTTGGTCCGCTCATGCTCTTCCATCACGACCGGAAATTCTCTAAAGCAGTGGTCAATGCACGCGCTTACGTCGATAGATTTGTGCGGAAGGCGGTCAACTATCGAATGGCCATAGATAGTGGCGAAAAGGTTCCAGAAGATGCTCGCAAGCTCAACGAGCAGCAATATGTGTTTCTGTACGAGTTGTCCAAGCGCACTCTCGACAAAACGGAACTCACAGACCAGCTGCTAAATATCCTACTAGCTGGTCGGGACACAACCGCCAGTTTACTAAGTATCACCTTTTTCACGATGGCTAGACGACCTGAAATCTGGAAGAAGCTTCGAGAAGAAGTATTGACCCTGGGAGGCCGGAAACCATCGTTTGAAAATCTGAAATCGATGACCTATCTAACATGGATACTGAACGAGAGTAAGTACGAGGACGCGCCGAGCTGAGGACAAAAGACTAATATGTTATAAAGCTCTACGACTCTACCCTGTTGTCCCCATCAATGTTCGTATGGCTAATAAAGATACCTACCTCCCCGTTGGCGGTGGCCCTGATGGGAGATCCCCTATCTACGTTCCTAAGGGCCACGAAGTGATGTACAGTGTATACACAATGCATCGTCTCCCTGAACTCTTCGGCCCCGATGCAGATGAGTACCGGCCAGAGAGGTGGGAGAAGCTGAAACCCGGTTGGGCCTACATTCCGTTCAATGGAGGTCCTCGCATCTGCATTGGGCAACAGTTCGCTCTGACTGAAGCTGGATACACTACGGTCAGAGTTATGCAACAGTTCGAGGCGATTGAGAACCGGGACCCTAGACTGTTTGAGGAAGGATTGACTCTGACGATGGCAAGTTTCAACGGCACAAAGGTCTCTATGATGCCTGCCAAAGGCGCTGGATATTGTTGAAATCGCGACGCCCCCTCCCCTACCATATGAGAAAAGACAAAGACGATTTGTTACGATTCTCGCGTAGTTAACTCTCTCAATGAACTCCTTGGTAGCCTTTATTCCACAGTTTTGTGTGTGTATCTTTCTGCTCGTAACAATGATGCTTAACAGCTGGTCCTGGTGCGACTATTATTATATATTTTTTCGATATTGTAAGTGAAGGTATCTTCGACTTTCCCAATATTAGACAAGGAATATTGCCAGGTTCTAGGCCAAGCTTTTGCAAGATGAACAGAGGCTATTTTGTCCTGCCCAAGCACACTTCTTCGATGCAGAGCTCCATCGTGTGCTGCAGTCGGATGGATGGATGTCTTCATTTACCCTGACCCCTTGTCGAAGTTGGACCCCAGATCAGGATGCATAGATATGGTAGTGGCAGCCTATTAGGCTGCCAATACTCCTCGCATAGTTCGAGAATTATCATCACACTTGTACCCCTCAATCCAGGTTCTCAACTTCGACAAGGGGTCAGGGTAAATGAAGACATCCATCAAATTCTGGCTGGAGGAACACTCTCTTGGCAAAAACGTTCTCTTGAAATATCTCGTAACTTCAAGCGCTACCGTCTGATACCTATTTTGTAGGTGAGATGGCAGCGATGGTTGCGACTGGTGCGAACGCACAGAATTTGCCCCCTGACAGGAGAGGGCCACCGAAAACCACGGTACCCGGTGACCCACCCAGATCGATGGACGACATCGCAGAGGGGGCCCGCCGGGTGTTAAACCATATAGAGAACAATGGCACGGAGGACCGATATGTCACTGGATATATCCAGGCTTTTCGCCAGTACGCCCTCAACACCCAACGGGGCGACGCTATGGGATGGCCAAGGTGCTTGAAGCGCTGACCAGGATCAACGCCGACACCGAACGCCTGAACCAGCGAATGACAACCATTGAAGCTTCAACCAGCAACCTATCGAGATCTTTGGCCTCCCTTCCTGCCGATTCTGCGGCAGCGTGGCGTAACTTCCGCGCCAGAGACTGGCAGCGCGGCTTGGCCGCGGCGTCGGCACCCAACACCTAGAGAAACGGCACCTCATCCCCAGGGGTACCGGAAATGGAGCTTCGAGAGGATCGGGAGGTCATCGTGAAGGTTGGACCGAATCGCGAACAAATCCGAATGCTGTCGCCGAAGGAGCTCGTGGAAAGATTCAACACGGCTCATTAATCAGTAATAGACGGTCAAACCTTCGCGAGTGTATGGGCAACATCGCCACATTCCACTGAGTCCCGCAGAAAACTAACTTGAGAATCTGACCATGATATTCCCACTTCCTCATTTCTAGGTGCTGCCCTGATATGCCCCAAAAGCTGCTTGAGACAAAGCTGGATGACATGGGCCATGCAAGGAACACGAATGATAGAGTCTCGAGAGCTAATGGCGCCAGTAGAAAGCAACACATCCTGCAGCCCTCGAATCAAAGTATCATTGTTAGTTGCGTTATCAGTGGTCACGGTAAATATTCGATTCAAAAGGTTTCGTTCCTTTAATAGCTGAAGTAACACGTCACTCAGATTAGTCCCTGAGTGAGGGCCATGCAGAGGTTCAAAGCCGAGAAGAAGCTCGCGGTAGTTCCACCCGTTATTAATAAAATATGCTGTTATCGCCATGAATGCCTGTTGGAACGGGCTGGTCCAGCAGTCTAAGGCAAGCGATACCTTGGCATCCTCTGGCAGGTCCTTCAATTAAGACATATGTTGCTTAATCACAGCATCACGTAATCGTCGACGGAGTGTCTTTGCAGATGGGAGTTCCAAGCGCGGGGATCGAGAATAAACTAGATTTAGCAATTGCTGGAACGCAGTATCTTCCACTACTTGGAAAGGCAGGCGCAGGCCAGTAATGGTTTTTAAGAGCTGCTCTTCTAGCTGTTCTTTTATAAACTGAGACCTAGTTATTATAGTTTCCACTGGAGCCCTTTGGATTGAATCCTGGATAAGAGTCTGCTGGGTTGCCCTTTTCTTGCCTCTTTGGCAGCTGCTTGACTTCTGGTGCCTTCCCATGGCGTTAGTGCTGTTGGATTTATGGTATGGGTGGTCCAGCAAAGTCAAATAAGACTGACATACCACCTTCGGTCTACCTGTATGTATCTCTGCTACCTGGTGGAAGTGATTCCAGACCTCGGCTGAGCGTGTCACGATCGACTATTTAATCCTCGATCTTCTACCTCTATTCGACTGTCGACCATACTTAGTATGCAACCACCAGGAGAAGAAATCGTCTTCGTAGGCCGCGTTATATAGAACCCAATTCCTTTTACGGCCAGGGCCAATACGCTTCAAGATTGCCGGAGGATCTCCCAGAGGGAAATAGGGTCTAGTAAAAGGCTTTGCCATAGGTTAGCTACTGTTTAATACTAATAGCATGAACATTATTAAAATATACTGACGAGCGGAAGTCTAACTCGAGAATTAGATCTGATAATGGCTCAATTGATTGCAGAGGGCTGAATGAATGAGGTATTAATCTTAATAAGCTTGAACTAGACGAAGCTATAGTGGCGATTGCGATAACCCAGAGGATGTGAATGGCGAAACATCATTAAAGTGGCTGATGGGTAGTTATTACAGCTGCTGGTGTTTGTTTTTCTTTTGCTTTTGCGGTTTTAGACATGTCCATTTTTTGCGCGTCAGACTGCGTCGCCGCGTGAATGGGTACCCAAAACCCATGAAAACCCATGAGAACCTGAATGCAATTATGACGGGAAAGGGGGTATTAAAAGGGTGTATTTCTGGTATATATTTAGATGGGAGGTATAGGTGGCCTTTAGTATCATGTAAACACTTTTAATTATAGAGTTGACCAGGAGTTCGGTTGGTTTATAGAGTACAGAGTAAATACGCATGAAGTGAGAGGTAAAGCATATATATATTTTGACAAGGTTTATTGCCATTGTTGAGCGGGAAATATGTTATAATGTTAAATTACCGAAAATACAACGGATGACTAATCCGATTTATGCAACAATTATGCTAACTTTGGATATTTTGGGTAACCCACGGGTACCCGCCAAGAACCCACGGGCGGGTTTGAGACTGTTGATTGATAAGTGATGCTTCGTTGTTCATATTATTGATGGGAATTGATTATGTGTTGTGTTAGATACAAGTAGACTGGTGAACAGGTATATAAGCATACACGTGATCCCAGCCCTATAATCATCCTAGTAACCGGGATATTTTAATACTCCTACTTACTAATCTCCTTTATTAGAAGGATATCAGCGATCTTTTATTACAGTTGCCAAGCCCTATTAAAACCTCCTAAAACCAGTAGTAAAAGAAAGGAAAGGGTTGTCAGGAAACGCGGACATTGTCAGCCAATGAACCTACTGCGCCGCAGCTAGCGCTGTGACGACAGTGGAAGAACAATGGGCCGATCCGGACGTATCGAGGATATAGGGCTAAGACGGATTAGGACTACGGTAGTATCACCACTCGTGTATATCTGAGCGCCGCTCTGATATGTAGTATCGGCGATACTATGGGACTGAGCGATGATACTAGGAGACAAGGGTATATAAGGACTGTCATTATTGTATCTAGAGTTTTGCTCTTCGTCTGTTATTTTCGGAAGCACAACTAGTCTACCTTTACAAAGTTACGCAAGACTATATTGCATCTCCATTCTCTTTG
>JAJAED010000108.1:0-12930 GCA_021437015.1 Aspergillus jensenii | reverse complement strand
TAGAGTAAAAAAATATAGAATATATTATAAAGTTAATATATTTTAAGATATAAGTATAATTTATAGAATTAGTACTATATATATATAATCTTAAAAGATTCTAGATATTAGTTACTTAACTTATAGCTTAGTCTAGCTTAATTAATATTTCTTATATCTAATATAATAAAGTTACTAACTATAAACTATATATCTTTATACTTTTTATTATATTATTTTTTTATAGCTTTAACTACTTTTTCTAGTTATTTAGCTAGCTTATTATAGTTTTTCTAGAAATCTTTAGCTTATTTTAATATATTTTATATAATACTTTCTTCTAGATCTTTAATATTAATTTAAAATTATAGCTAGTATCTTATTAAAAATTATATAAGACTCTTATTTATATCTTATCTAGTAGTCTTATTATAGATAAGTTATATAATTAATAGTTATTATAGCTAGTTATCTTAGTTCTAGTTTATATAGATATATAAGTAATACTTAAATATTTAATTTTAGTACTTAGTTTATCTATCTATCTATAAATAGTGTATAATAGTTAATTTATAGCTTAAGTTAAGATAGTAGTAAAGTATTAATTAAAATATACTTATAAAAATACTATCTCTATTACTAATTATATTACTTAAGACTCTAATATATATATATATATATTTAATAAGGATTATGATAAGATCTTCTATAGAGATACTTTTTATATATAAAATATAAAATATATACTTAATAAAGTAGTTAATTACTATAAGAATAATATTATATATCTTTTTTTAGTATTTTATAAGTAGTAGTCTAGTTATAAAGTCTATTATAATCTAATCTATAGGTTTTTTTTAGTTATAGAAGTTTATTTATTAGGCTATAGGATTTATACTAGTATATTATAATCTATTAATATATATTATATTTTTTAATATATTTCTTAATTTACTTATTTATCATGGGTTAATAATATTTATACTTAATAGTTTTAATTATCTTTTTCTTATCTAGATATCTACCTTGCGGGTTATTATAGTTAATCTTAAGAATTTCTATATAAAGTATATTAAAGTATAAGATATAAGCTTTATTTTTAAAATATATAAAATTATCTAGTATAATATTTTATTTCTTTTTTTTTTTATTTTTATTATTTTTTTTAATATCTTTTACAGTTTTATTATATTTTTAGCTAATCTTAAATAATTCTAGTAAACTTACTAGTAGTTTTTATATATATATATTTTCTTTAATAGATACCGCGTGTATAATTAGATATAACTTCTTTTTTATAGATTTAATATTATCTAGTTACTCCTATAATTTTTTAAGAGTATAATCTATTTATATATCTATTTTTTTTTCTAGATTTATAGTTTATATATCTACTTAGACTATCTACAGGATTCTTTTTATCTATAATATAGTAAATATAGAAGTAGAATACTACTAGTTTCTTAACTTAATATATTTAGTATAAAGATAGCTTTTTAGTTATTATAAACCAGTATAGATTATTATAATCTAAGTAAACTTTAGTAATATATAGACTATTTTTAAGATAATAATATTATTTATAAAAGCTATCTATTATTATAAGTAACTTTTAGTTATATATCTTATAATATATCTATATATTATCTAGTTTTCTTAAATAAAAGGCTATTAAATACTAGTTATCTTTAAACTTTTAACTTAAAATACTTAAAATTATATATCCTGATATATCTATATAGATTTTAATAGATAATTTTAGATTATAATACTATAATAATAATTCTAAAAGAAAGATATTTTTAAGTTTTTAAAATATTTTAAGTTTTTTTTCTTCTAGTAAAAAATATAACTCTATATTTTTCTTTATTATTTTATTTAAAGAAGCTATAATCTCACTAAATTTATAAATAAATTAGTAATAATAATTTATAAATCTAATAAATAATTAGATTTTTTTTATATTTTATAGTACTAGCTAGTCTATTACTACTATAATTTATTTAGTTTTTATTTCTATATTATTTATAATTACTATAAATCCTAGAAAATTAATATAGTTTATATAGAAGATATATTTACTTATCTTTATATAGAGCTTAAATTTCTATAACTATTCTAAAATTATATATATATATATCTTATATTCTTTCTTACTTTTAGAAAATATAATAATATTATCAAGATATACTATATAAATAATATCTAGTAGATTACCTAGTATATAATTAATATATTATTAAAAACTTATAGATATATTTATTAAACTAAATAATATAATCTAATATTTATAGATTTTAAAGTATATCTTAAATACTATTAGTAATTTATAATCTTTTTTAATCTATAATCTATAATATATATTATATAGATCTAATTATATATAAATCTTTATAATATCTAGATAATCCAGGATTTTATCTAATAGTAATAATAGATATATATTCTTAATAATAATAATATTTAATCTATAATAGTCTATATAAAGTTATAAATTATTATTTTTTTTAGTATAAATAGTACTAGTAAACTATAAGAACTTTTTAATAATTTAATCTAGTCTTTTTTAAGTACTTTTACTATATACTTATATAAAACTTATAATTCTTTTAAGAATAGCAGGTAAATTAATTTTAGTAAAGATCTTTTATTTTATTCTAGTTTAATAATATAATCTTACTCTTAATATTATAAAAGTAATCTTACTTTTTCTTTTAAAAAGATATCTATAAAATTATAGTATTACTCTAGGATTATTAACTCTATAATTTAGATTCTATTAATTTTAATTTAAAAATAATTATTTTTTAATTAGATTCTTATTTAATATATTTATATCTCTATAATAATTTCTATAGTATATTCTTATATAGATATAACTATTTCTAAATCTATAGATTCTTTTTTATAGTACTCTTATAATCTATTATATTAATTTATTAACAGGTTAATAGCTTCTAGCTAGTTCTAACCTAGGATTATATTATATTTATTTATATTAATAGCTTTAAACCTTAAGTATTACTTATATAGTTTATCTTTTATATCTCTTATATATACTAATAGTATATAGCTTTTATAAAAGATTATATTATAGCTATTTATTATATATATCTTTCTTAGTATCTTTCTACTATTTAGGGATAAATTTTATTTAATCTAGTATTAATCTATAAAACTTATCTTTATATTAGAATCTAAAAGAATTTATATCTTTTATAACTATCTTTATTTTTTTTTAGAGATATTATAAATATAATTATTTTTTACTATTATAGTTTAGAAAAGAGACCTAGTATCTTTACCATGTAAAGTCCTAGATTCTTAAGTTTTTTAATTTATTTATAGTTTTATTAGATTTTATATTACTTTTTAGTATATATACTTTACTACCTACTAGTTAATATTATAATCTAATATATCTAGTTTTACTATAATTATAGTAGTCTAGATTATTCTTATATACTTTTATACTTTTTGTCTTTTCTTAAGTACTATATTAGTATTTATAGCTTTTACTATAGATTTATAATCTTCTATAACTACTTTTACTACTGTATTTTTTTTTTCTAGAGAAATCTTATATACTATCTATTAACACGCATGCTCTATAAATCAGGATTTCTTTAAAATTCTTATAATTATAGTTTAACTCTAGTATACTCTAGTATTCTAGAATTAATTATTTAACTATTAAAAAATATATTATATATATATTATAATTCTCTAGTTCTTATAAATATTATACTATTTTTTTATAGATTTTATTATATATTTTAAAGTATAAAATAGACTTTTATACTTTATTATTTAATAATTTAACTAAATATTATTTAAATCTTTTAAAATATTATATAAATTTATATACTAACTAGTATATCTATTATTTTATATTATAGTATAATATTATTATTTCTTACTATAATATTATTAGATTATTAATTATATATAATAAAGTACTATTAAAGTTATTTTATATAAGATTTTCTAGTAGAGTTATATATATTTTTTTCTAATTATATAGCCTAGATACTATTAGGAATAATAATATATAAGTAATCTTTCTTTTATTTATTAAATAATATTTTAAGAATATTTAGAAATAGTTTTCTATATATAAATACTAGTTAAAATATTTATATAAATTATATTCTATAAAATCCTTTACCCGCGGGTATTTTCTTAGAAATCTAATTATTTAGTCTCTAGTATTATCTAATCTTAAGAACTAGCTAATTTATAGTAATCCTGTAGTTAGTTATACTAATAATTAAGTATTTTAAAATAATATTTTTATATTTATTTATATAGACTTATTATTTATATATAGTCTTATTTTTAGAATAACTTATTTCTTTTATAATAATATTAATTTAGTATATTATATAATTTTTTTTTCTTTTTTAAAAAGTTCTTTAATATCTTTACTAATTTATAGGTTATTTTCTTTAAGTTATCTTAGTTCCTGGAATTAGAATAAATTTTTATTTATTATTTTAGAATTAGAAAAAGTATTTATACTATTATTTATTTTTTTTATATTTATAGATTCTAGATCTTTTTTTATTATAGTAAAAGTCTATATTATTATATTATTTTATATACTAGAGATTATCCGGTTCTATATATTATAATATTAGATTTATTCCTAAATTTTATTTTTTTATTATAACTACGTGTATCAGGCCTTTAAAAGAAAAATAATTAGAATTATAAGACTATAATACTAATATAATAATACTCTAGAGATTATAAAGATATAATATATAATTAATAGAGAATAGATCTATATTTAATAAAATTAATTACTAGTTCTCTTAGCTAAGAACTAGTAGTATAATATATGGTTATATATTATATAATAGTTACTTGGCGGCCGCAGTATGCCTAAGGCACTATTATGCAGTATCCGCAGGTAGCGGCGCATAACAAATTAAGCCTATAAAATATATAAAATACTTAGGAATCTAGGTTAATAAGATATTAAACTTTAATTTATATTAAGAGAAGCTTATAATTAAAACTAATAAATCTCTAGAGACTCTAAAAAATATTTATAGATTAATCTAGAGAACCTCTCTAATAGAAATATAGATAATCTATTAGATAGTAGTAGTTCTATAGCTTTTTTAAAAAATTATCGTGTAGTATACACCTGCTAATATAAAACTAATAAAATAAAAATAACTAGTTAACCAGCTAAAAAGAATCTAGAAATATATAATAATTATAATATCTGGAATATTTAAGTCTATAACTACTATAGCCCTAGATATTAAGCTATTTTTATTATTTATAAAGCTATAGATATAGTAAATAGTAGAGAAAATAGTTATTAAAATTTAAATCAGGCCTGCGTGAGCTTGCCTGAATAATAAAGACTAAAGTCTGAATAAAAAATATTTAAAAAGTCTTAGTTTTCTAGAAATCTTTATATAAAGCTAGAATATAATCTTAAAGCTAGAAAAAAATAAAAAATAAAAAATATAGAAAGTCTATATTTTAAAGTTATAAGAAAAGACTATTCTAGTATTAATTATAAAGAATCTTAAAGAGATATTAAAGTATTATAATATTATATATAGAAATATCCTAGTAAGCTCGAAATATATAATATAATATATAAATAAAAGTAGATACTAAGGCCTAGTTAAAAGTATTATAATAAGTCTCTGTCGCAACGAAGCGTTCTCGATGAAAGGTGAATTGCTGAATTCATTTAATCAACGGGATCCGGGAAGCAGAGCTAAAGCTATCTGGTCAGAATAACATAAGCCCGTCGGTATATAAATATAATAAATAACAGGAGGCCTTCGGTAAGTATTAATATGTAATAACCAGGTCAGTTCTGTAATAATAGGATTAAATAAGAAAACTCTATATCCTTATAGATATATATTAACTTGAACAGGAAATAATATATATATAAAATAATAACTAGTAATAATAGCAGAACGTATTTACTTAGTTATTCTTTAAATATTCTTTATATTTAGTAATTATTTTCTTAATACTAGTAAGATCTTATTTTAGTACTTACTAGTCTTTATTAATACTATATCTAGCCTAATATACCAGGTATTACATGAAACAGATATAATTTTAATCTTAATAAATAGATTACTTATTAATAATCTTTTTAACTTTCTAATAGTTATCTTCTTTAGGATATTAATTATTAGTAATATAGTCAGGTTTAGTATAATATTATCTATAAAGATCTTTACTAGGATTTAGAGCAGGTTCTAACTAGGTAATAGATATAATAGGATATATCTTCTAGTTTAATAGTAAATCTTTAAGTTAGTAGGCTTATTTTCTAATATATTTAGTAATAGTAAACAGACTAGTATATTACTTATTAAACTTAAGTAATAAGTACTAGGGAATAGATAACTTATATTTATAGTACAGGTATAGATAAATAAATTTACTAGAATTAAATATAACTAGTAAATACTTTTAGTTATAAATAGTTTTTATATATATAATAGTAAACTTTATAACTTCTTTAATATCTAATCTAATACTAAAGTCTTATTTGAATATATATTTTAAGGTATTTTATAGTGTATATAGTTTTATACTAAATAAAAGTTTATAAGAATTAGCTTTAGTTAATAAACTTTATATCTTATTAATAATAATAATAACAGCAGGTATCTAGCTTAACTATAATAGGCCTTGTATATAAGTATAGTAAAATATAATTTTAATTTATTAGATTATATATCTAGTCTATCTATCTAATTAAGAATAATAGATAGTAGAATAATACTAGTTAATATTAAGAATCTTATTAAATAAGTCTTTCTAGAAGCTTAACATAAAGCAGGTATCTTGATTAGAAATAAAATCTCTTAGTAATCCCTAGTTATAGGAATAAAACTAATTTATAAGAATAATATTCTAGATAAAGATAGTTTATATAAAGCAGCCAGGAACTAGACTAATATACTTAATAAATTTATTAATAAGGACTAATATTATATCAAGACTTTATTTATTATTAGTAATCTCTGAAATACAGCTATCTATAGTAAAACTGTTATATAGCAGGTATATAATAAAATCTATAGATATTAGATTAAACAGTACTAGTACAGGCAGGATAGATTATAGTAAACTATATAGCAGGTAATAATAAATATTATTTTCTAAATATATCAGGTAATAACTAATATACTTATATAGTAGCTTTTATTCTTTATAAAGTATAATTCTATATAAAGTATATATATAATTATTAATATCTTAGTAACCGTGCTTATTATAAATTATAATAAATATCTCTACAGCTATAGTACAGGGTATATAAAGTCAGGATTCTTAAGTAATAAAAGAATATCTTTTAGTATTATCTAGAATCTTATATTTTTATAGATAAAGCAAGCTATCTTTAAGAATATAAAGCAGGAAACTAGTATTATTATTATTTTATAATACTTTAATTATAGTAATAGCTTAAGTATCAGATAAATAGTCTTCTTATAAATATAGCTTAAAGCTTTTAGATAGCTAGATATTAGAGAAAGACAGATTAACAGGTACAGGTTAATTAATAAAGTATTTAGTATTCCGGTTAATTTAGTTACTAGAGAATTCAGAAGAGATTTTAGTAGATATAATATTAGCTTTAGGACTTTTCTTATATTTAGATTAGGTACTAGCCCTTAAGCTATCTAGGTCTAGTATAAAAGTAATAATAGTATAACTAGAATATAGTAATTAAGATAAAGTATCTAATAAAATATTTATATAACTAGACTTATAGAATATTATTAATTAGAATTATTAAATAAACTAACTAGTATATACTAAGTATAGATTCAGGTTTTCTAAAATAATAGTTTATATAGATAATTACTTTAAAATACTAATAGTAAAAGTATAATTAGTATAAATAATAACTTATTTTATAGATTTAATTATATACTAAACCTTGTATAATATCTAGATTAGATAAGATACTTCTAGTTTAGTTAGCTAGTATAATTACTTATTTTTAGTAAGTACTCGGCTCAGGAATAAGATAAGATATATATATATTCTAGAAAATAATACTAAAAAGTTATTATATATATAATTATTAGTATTATTAATATAGTATACTATAACTCTATAATCTTTACTAGAAGTATCCAGGTTAATATATAATATAGTAGTTAGGTTAAAATAATATAAAAACTATAATTTTCTAAATTAAGCTTATAAATTATTAAAAGTAGTGATTTTTACAGGACTAGAATTAGTTAAGCAGGTATTTTTTATATATTCTTATCTTACTTATTCTTTATAAGATACTTCTTTAAGAAGTGATATTTTATATACTTACAGTAGATTAATATATACTATAAAATATTTAATATAATAGTAAAACTAACTAATAAGACTTATATAATACTTAAGATTTTTTAGTATATACAGGAACTCTAGTACTAGTATAGCTTTAAGCTTTTTAGTAGGAGTTATTAATTTTAAAGTATTAATATATTATCCTAGGAACTATATTAAAGAAAAGCTAATAAATATTTTTATAGATTCTAGTTTAATATTTATATATTATAATTAATTAAATACTAGTATTAAATACTTAAAGTATTCTTCTAGGATCTTTAAAATAACTATAATATTATTAATATAGGCTTTAGTAAATATAGTAAACTTATATAATAATAGATTTATTTAATATTAAATATAAGATATAAAATTAATATATCTTATAATAATAATATAGAATATCTCTTATCTATAGTAAGATATAATTACTAGGTATTTTTAATAGGTCTTCTTAATAGGCTATTAATAAAAGAATTTAATATTATTAATAATTAAGATAAATTAATAATTTTATATAAGATTAATAATATCTTACTATATAGATATAAGATAATAATCAGGTTTAGACTCTTTATTTACTCTATATAAATTAATTATAATATAGCCTTTATATTTTATCTTATTAGTCTATAGATTAATAATAATATACTAAATAATAAATATAAGGAATCTAGTAAGAGTATAATTAACTATAGTTTTTATCTTATTTAGGTTATAAAGAAAATTAAAAGTTTTATTAATTATTATCTTATCAGCAGGGCCCACGCGGTAAACACGAGGTTAAAATAAATATTATTTTTAATTATCTTTTATAAAGATCTTTATTTATTAATCTTTAAGAATATTAATTATTCTAATATTAGAACTATCTGGGTTGGCCTAAATATTAAATTAGTTAATTAGGTATTAATATTATTTTATTAAAGATTTATCTTATTTATAGTAGATAGTAACTTTATTTAATAGTATGTAAGTATTATTAGATAGTACTTCTTACTTATTTAGTAATTCAGGCAAGTCAAGGTATGTATGTTTTTTATTTTTAATAGGTTTATTATTACTTAAAGTATTTATAAAAGCATTGCTTCTAGTATTATTATTATATAGGGTATTTATAAAAGTATTTATTAAAGTATGTTCTATATAGTACCTGTACTTATAATCCGAGCTAGACTAAAGGTCTTGATATATATTTTTAAGATTATAATTAAATAGGTTTAGGCTTAGTTTCTCTAGTTCTTTAGGACTATTATTAGAATATAAAAACCTAATAATAAGCGAGCAAGCTTAGCTATTAAATAATTAATATAATAGATAGTAATATATTTATAATTAAATATAGTATTAAAACAGATATATCTTCTAATTAATATAAGAACAGGGCTTTTATTAACTGCTTTAATAAATATAAACTTATTATCTACCAGATATCTATAAACTAAGACCTTACTAGCTAATTCTTAATTATTAATAATTAATCTATTACTAGATATAAATATAAAGTCTTTACCAGCTAGTAAAAACTTTTATAAATATACAAGTACCTTAACATAAGAGTACATAAGTAATTTAGTATAAGTTAATATATATATAGGAATTCTAGGTTCAGGTAGACTATTATTCTTTATATAATATTTAATAGATATAATAATATTTCTATATAAGCTAATAGTAATAATTAACTAGCTATTAGATATTATAATATCTTATTTAATTATAATTTTTATATCTAGAAGTAATTTAGTACTAGAATTCTTAACTAGGAAAACTATTATAGGTAGTTTTATAAATACAGGATCTTTAGATATCTTACTAGAAAAATATAGATTAAATATAATATATATATTAGAGAGATACTTTAATTCTAAGTTACTAATAATAATAGGCTGCTTTACAGGTTTAATTTTAACTCTAGAAATTAAGTATAGAAATTTAGTATTACTAATAGACTAGGAATAACTAGTATCAAGTATAACTTTCTTATATACTTTAGTTATATTTATACTAGTAAAAGTAACTATACTTTAGTAGATTTACAGTAAAGTAGTATTAGATTTATAATTATAATTAGACTTAATAATATATATCTCTAAAAGTATTACTATAGATATAATATAGAAAGTAGCTATTAAAGTATTATCTACTTAGGATATAAACTCCTCTAATTAACTAGGATTAATATAATACAGGAGGTATTTATATAAATATTTATATAATTTATTATTTAATTTAAATTTAGTATAATATATAAAGTAAATTAAGTATAGTATTCAGGATACTAGATTAATATCTTTCTTAATACTAATTATTATAGTATTAGTAAGATTAATATCAGGTCTAGATTTAATATTTATTTTAATATTAACTTCTTCTACAGTACCGCCATAGTATACAGGGGATTCAGACAGAAGATATTTAGTATAGGTAGGTATAGGTAAAATTAAGAATCCTGTAAGATTTATTAGTATAAAAGCAGGCATAGCCTGGAATATAGATATAATAGCTTATTCTATAAGATAAGTATTATTATTAGAAAATATTTTAATTTTAGTATTATAGGCACGGTTATTATTTAGATATTAATTCTAAGATTAATAATTATTATAACTTCTATTATAGTTAGAGTTTACTTATACTAGCTAGTTTCAGTAAGGTTCTACAGAGAATCTACTATATAAAAACCCTAAAGAATTAATATTAGAGTTAGAATTAAATAATAAGCTCTAGCTCGGGATTTAGTTCTATTATAGGTAGTAGTTTTAGCTTTAGTATAGATTTTACAGGATATAGCTCTAACTATATAACTACTAGTAAAATAGTTAGTATATAAGATAAAATATTAGATTATTTTAAGAATAGTACTAATTAGTAGATTATTATTATAAAAATAAGCTTAAATATTAGTTTTTATTATAAATTCTTTTTTATATACTATAATATTATATATATAGTATATAAATATATTTATATCTTTATAGTATATAGAATTATACTATTACTTAATAAAAATATTATTAGTTATATTAGACTAGAAGAAACTAATCTTATCTATCTTCTAATTATTTATATAGCTGATAGCAGTATTAGGATTAATAGGATAGCTACTAATTAAAAAGTCTCTGGATATCTAAGATCTCTTATTACTAGCGGGGTTAGCTTGCAGTGCACTAGCTTGGTATTAAGGTTAAGATTAAGCTTTAATAATACAGGCTTTAAGCTAGCTAATATAAGTATTAGTTTACTATAAGGTAAGTAATATATCTGCTAGAATAGGCTCAGGCTATACTATAGAAGCTTATTAAGACTGGTTTTAATTTATATTATTATTAGAGAAGATAAAAGCTTAATTATAGTTATTATAGTATTAATAGTTATTATTAAAATGTTATGCGCCGCTACCTGCGGATGCTGTATAATAGTGCCTCAGGCACACTGCGGCTGTCAAGTAGCTGTTATATAATATACAACCATATATTATACCGCTGGTTCTTAGCTAGGAGAACTAGTAATTAGTTTTATTAAATATAGATCTATTCTTTATTAACTATATATTATATCTCTATAATCCCTAAAATATTATTATATTAGTATTATAGCTTTATAATTCTAATTACTCTTCTTTTAGAGACCTGATACGTGTAGTTATAATAGAAGATAGAATTTAGAAGTAAATCTAATACTATAGCACATGAAACTAGATAATCTCTAGTATATAAAATAATATAATAATATAGATTTTTATTATAATAAAGAAAGATCTAGAATCTATAAATATAAAAAAAATAAATAATAGTATAAATATTTCTTCTAGCTCTAAAATAATAGATAAGGATTTATTCTAATTCCAGGAACTAAAATAACCTAAAAAAAATAACCTGTAAATTAGTAAAGATATTAAAGAACTTTTTAAGAAAAAAAAAAAGATTATATAATATATTAAATTAATATTATTATAAAAGAAATAAACTATTCTAGAAATAAGATTATATATAAATAATAAGCTTATATAAATAAATATAGAAATATTATTCTAAAATACTTAATTATTAGTATAACTAGTTATAGAATTACTATAAATTAGCTAGTTTTTAAAATTAAATAATACTAAAGACTAAATAATTAGATTTCTAAAAGAATACCCGCGGGTAAAGGATTTTATAGAATATAATTTATATAAATATTTTAACTAGTATTTATATATAAAAAGCTATTTCTAAATATTCTTAGAATATTATCTAATAAATAAAAAAAAGATTATTTATATATTATTATTCCTAACAGTACCTAGGCTATATAACTAGAAAGGAATATATATAACTTTACTAGAAAATCTTATATAAAATAATTTTAATAGCGTCCTATTATATATAATTAATAATCTAATAATATTATAGTAAGAAGTAATAGTATTTTATTATAATATAAGATAATAGATATACTAGTTAATATATAAATTTATATAATATCTTAAAAGATTTAAGTAATATTTAGCTAAACTATTAGATAATAAAGTATAAAAGACTATTCTATACTCTAAAATATATAATAAGATCTATAAAAAGATAGTATAATATCTATAAGAATTAAAAAATTATAATATATATATAATAT
>JAJAED010000107.1:0-13186 GCA_021437015.1 Aspergillus jensenii | reverse complement strand
TAATATAAGTTTTTTAATATTTATTTTAGGTCCTTATTTTAGTATATATATATATTACTTAGTGGTTTTCTTAGTATCAGGATCTTTAAAGACTTTAGTAATCTATTTTTTAAAGCCTTAGTAACTATTAAAAATAGTATTAGTTAAATCCTTTTAGTTAATTAGATCCGTGTTATTTTAATAGTCCTGTATATATAGCTTAAACTAATTAAAAGCTGGTCCTTTAAGATAGATTCTAGTAAATATAACTTTATCTGATTTATCTATATCTCCGAGGTTATTAATACGTATGTATATATCTATAGAGATTAAGTATCTTTTTAGGATAAATTACTTATCTTTAAACACTTCTATCTTATTAGCCTTAATATCTTTAAAGATCTGAAAAGAACTAACTTAGCTTATAAAAGAGTTAATAATATTACTAAATTAAATAATCTTTTTAGTATTAGTTAGTTTACAGCTAGTTTATTTAGTAGTAGTAGGTTTTATATTATCTTTTATTATAATAATAAATATTTTTTTTTTTTACTTAAATTAAAGATCTATTATTATCAGATAAGGTCTGCCAATCCTTAGTTATTCTTGATATAAGTAGAAAAAAGAGTCTTTAATAGATATATTAATTAAAGAGAATAGAGATATAGTATAATCTTATATAACTTTATAAAAATAGACTAGTTATACTTCTAAAAATAATAAATAAAAAACTAACTTTAGATATAATAATAATAGTACTTTATATATTTTTTATCTATTATATTTATCCTATACTCGGAGTATATTTAAGATATATTTCTTATAGGTTTATCTATATTTCTTATAGTATACCTATATTTACTAGGCTTCTCCCGGTCTAGTACTATAGTATAACTATATATAGATTAGTTTATTATTATTCCGCTGTCATCACAGCGCTAGCTGCGGCGCAGTAGGTTCATTAGCTGACAATGTCCGCGTTCTCTGACAGATTTTTAAAATTATTTTTATATTTATAGATAGCTGAATAATTCTTTATTATTTTTCTTAGATATATTATATTCTTCCATACTATTTATAATAATTCTAAAGGCCAAGGACTTTATAATAGAATAATAAAATCTAAAAGTATTATAAGATTAAGATATTAAAATAAAAATAGTATAGTTTTAATAGGAGAATTATTAACTTAATTATATAGTAAATAAAAAATATAAGTAAAATAACTTCTCTCTATTACTAGAAAGATAGAGTAAAATTAACATAATAAATATTAAAAAGTTTTATTTATATTTTCAATTTTAAGACAAATTAGAATAGCTATTAGATATAAAATAAGATTTTGAAAGAATATTCTAAAACTATTAAAATAATACTTAAAAAATCCTTTATATACTTAATTTAATAGAGCTAATTTACTATTAATATTAATATTAATATGTTATTAAAAGACTTCTAGAAGAATTCTATACTAGAATTAAAGTATAGAATTATTTTAAGAATTAAATAACTACTTTAATTAAGAACTCTTTTATAATCTAGATAAATATAATAGTTACCTTAAATATAGTATAATAATATTCCAGCTAAGATCTAAGAGACTTTTATACAAGAGCCCTTCGCCGCGTAATTTGGCCAGCTACAGTCTCAATGGTTCCGCTGCAAAGGCTGTACCGTGGGAATGAGGCTAGTAGGCACTGCTTTACTTTATCTCTATTTTTCACTGTTACTTATGATCTGCTGAGCTGTCCAGCTTGAATCGACTGCGCGTCGCGCATGCCTCCTACATATGGGATGCATTCGATGGCATTTTTACGACTGGGTGTGCTCGCATGCGAAACCCAGACGGTGTTTTTGTGAGTATGCTGTCGATCGAGGTCATTGGAGCTCTGCCATCATAGATCATCTTTGTCGATGAGAGATAGGAGAAAGTTCGAGCTGATAGAGAGACTTAGGTTAGAGGCGTCCATTATAGGGGCATAGGAGAGAGCCCTCGCTTGGTGGGTAAGATATTATGGGTACAGAGAGATAAAGAGTAAATAGGGCCTCACCAGATAATATACCCTAAAGCCACTATTTGACTGTTTTTAAACATGTGCTTGATGTTTTAATCGCCTCTTCCCGTAGCTATTCTCCAATAAAGCACTGGGAACAAAGCACTTAACATCTCAGGACTGAGCCCGTGCCCAATCACCGGCAACAACACATTATATCCAATACTACCGGTATACCGGGTGATACTATGACCGTCGCGCCATTCAACCCCCTGTATTGACTGGGGGTAGTAAAAAGTTTAGATAAAGCCCCCAAATCTCGTATATATCCCACAAACTCCGAGTAGATAGCGCTACCCGGTTCGAATAGCCTGGGTGGTGTCTACCCTCTGAGCACCGCCAGTCCCGGAGACTCATCTACGCTCGGGGAATCCACGAATTTGTGATTCCCGATTGAAGTGGAAATATATGCTGCAACATGATGGGACAGGGCAAGTCCATTTTGGCTGTCAGTACCGACACCAGTTGGGTAGAACCTAAGCTTGGCTCCGTAGTCTAACACGACACTCAACATTCGTCTGTTTAACGAACCACACATTCTGCGTTTCCAAGGGTGCCTTGGAATCGACCAAGTCAAAGTCAAACCGCCTCACAAGCTCAGGAACCAATTTGCCAATTTCAATTAAGCTAATGTTCTTGCCAATACAGGTGCGCGCCCCGGCGCCGAACTGACACCAACGACACTGGTTAGCTCTGGGTCTAGGGTGTACGTAGTTGTAGGAAGACGAAGGAACCTTACGGCAAGGAAATTACGGTCCATTTCCGAGGACCGCGCTGTGTTCTCTAGCCACCTCTCCGGGCGATACGAAGACGTGTCGGGCCCAAACACTGACTCGTTCTGGTGGATAACCCACGCGTTCACACCGACAATGTCCTAGACATGCTTGTTCGTAGTATGTACACGGGACAGGTATAAATGGTGCAGCGAGCTGTCAGTCAACCTACGCCTTCAGGAAAGAATCTGCCAGATAGTGTTGCTCCACCCTTTGGGACAACCCGAGCGAGAGGGAGCCCAGTCGCAGGATGTAAACGTAGAGCCTCTTTTATGCACGCTTGGAGGTATGGTAGATTCTGAGCCTCTTGAAACGTGATAAATGGCGAAGACAGCTTGCCCTGCTCATCGGCTAGCTCGATCTCCTCGCGGAGCTATGGTACGGATCATTAGCCTGCCACTTTGGAGGAAACAAAGAAAGTTGAGTACCTTTTGGCAAATACCAACATGTTTAGATAGGTTGTATAGGATTGCTGTGAGCGATATAGAGGTTGTATCGGAGCCTGCCCCGATATTGGTGATACAGGTAGTGAAGATGTCCGCCATGCTAATCTTCTCTGGATTTTGCGCGTGCATATTGAGGAGTCTTTTCAGGAAAGTTCCCGAGGAGCGCTGGACATCCTCATCCATTGGTGAATTGGTCTGGGCTTCAGCAATCTGCTGAGCTGTGAAGGCTTGCAAGTGCGCCATCCCGGAGGATGGAAGACGAGCGACAATCTTGGTCAGTATAGGATGCCACTCCGCGTAAACGCCAACATTGGCAGCGTAGACAAGGTAAGCGTGGAGAGCAGAAATCAGCGAGCTTTGGTCCGTTCCGCTATCGAGAAATCCGAATCGTTTGTTGACCTGCGTTGGCTGTTAACATTTTTGATTCCTGGGTCCAACATCGAGTGGTCCGTCATCGTACAGTAATAAGCCCAATCACATCAAAGGCATAGCACTGCATCCAGTGCTGCAGGTTGAATGATCGACCAGCTGCCGCAAAGTCGGTGAACTTCTGTAGCAACAGAGCAGTGCACTCCGCGACGCAGGACTCCATCTGTACCAGACTGGTCATGCTATACAGCGATGCTACCTTTCGTCGATTGGTACTATGGCGTCGCGGATCTCTATCTGTAAACAGGTCATGAGATTCCGGATTCGGGTTCCCACTGGCATAGTACCATGGTGCCTGGGGGTACGTGGTTATTATACTGTTTAGGGGAAGCCGTACTCTCCGAGCAAAATACATACCTTGATGAAAGATGAGGAATGTGAGTAGATCGTGCGAATCGCCTCAGGGCCGTCAAGGCTATATTGTCGCGGAGCTATCCGGACAATTGGTCCTAAACATCGGAATGAGATATCAGCGTTGATTCCACATGGAAGACAGGCCCGTACCGTGGACTCGATGGAGGTCAATATTCGTTTTCTCAAAATTTCCCTTGCTGACAGCACGTAGGTACCAAATCCGGGACAACCTAGCCCCTAGCGGACCTGGTATGTCATGAAGGGGGTCCAGTAATAGTCGTGTAATGTGTACAAGGGCCCAAATAACAGCGACTGCCCCTGCAGCCATCCAAGGGCGTGAGAGAAGTTCGGCATAGATTTGAAGCGTCATTCTGAGTAACCTGCTGGAGAAACCACGGCCTCGGACTAGTCGAGCAGATTATATTTGGCGGCTCTTTAATACCCCCGCACATTATTGCGGAGGAATAGGTCGGAGGTACATGATACATCCCATAGCAAGTCTCCTGCGTGCCATGTCGGGCTACATTCAGTTTCCTGGGTGGGGTGAGAAGAGTGTTCCGGACGTCTGACTACATTGACTGCTCCCCACATCGATTAAGCGATGTGATATCAGTTTCCTTATAAGTATTGTCCAATTACAGTGCCTACTCGGGCTGCAGTGGCTGAAAGGCATCTTTATTGCGTCCTACCTTTCACCAAGAGCACGAAAGGCCACTAAGATAGTGTTACAAAGGAGCTAGAAACCTGGAATTTGAAGCTATTTCCAACCACCAAAAGCATATTTTAGGGCTTGCCGGCGACTCACTCGGATGATAACGTTAATCAAACTGGCGCCACGATCACCAGACAGCCCGATTCACCGATTTATATCTCAGTCGTGTAGGTTGGGTTGGGGTTCACGCCCTTTGAGATGCTTGCTCCCCCACCTACAAACTCCCCCACTTACCAGTGGCGCAATAATTCCAACGCCGCTCAACTCACACGAGTACTGGCGACCTTCACGGATCTGCGTATCAAAAAAGGAGTCTCATAGTGATGTCGCGACGCGTGCTTGGGTTCATCGGTCTGGGCGTCATGGGATACCCCCTGGCCGTGAACCTGTTAAAGAATCTGGATGCGGGTACAAGACTGCAGGTGTACGCTGTCACCAGCCGGGTCCTGGACAAGTTCAAGGACGAAGCTCCTGACCTGCTGTCGGTTTCCTCAAGTGCGCGCGAAGTTGCAGACAGAGTGGTACGGTCGAGAAATACCAGTGCGACTAGAATAAATGTCGCCGGCAAGAGGAGGCGGAAGTGTATGCATCATCTTGTCCACTCAATACCATATGGGGCTCGGTAGGCGTTGGAGACAAACATGCTGTATATCTCATTTCCTCCGCGAGGTCAGAAACGGTAGGTTTGTTTAGGCGGGGTTCAGCATGTGAGACGAGAGACAATATGACCCATTTTCTAATAGAAAAACGTTTATCCGTCCAAGCCTGAAGACAACTAATTAGGCAACTCTCCGCAGAGCGACTCAGCCGTCATTGGAATGTGTTGTTAAGCATTTAAGCCGTCTGGCGCGTTATGTGGGGGGTAGAGCCCATTGGGTTGGCAGCGTCCTCGCAAGGGCGCCCATGGAGATATTGGACACAATGGACCGTGAACATGGAACGACTGGTGTCTATTACCCCTCCAGATCATCGCAACTCCCCCGGTTTGGGGGGCAGAGTGGTGGAGATGGGTTTCTTAGGATGGGGTTCCTGTCTGTCCCACACGCCATATATGGGGCGCAGAGTGACGCTGCCATGCACTGTCGACATTCATTTCTCACGCTATTTACTCGGTCAGTGCCATGCTGCCATTCCTAGCTAGGGTACCACATTCCGCCTCCAAAGTAAGCCTTACACGACATGGAAACGCACGCCAACTCCATCTCGCGTCTCCTGAAGCATCCGAACGGGCAGACGACGCATGTGGTTGTGGATGACTACACCGATCCCTGGGTGACACCAGAGGCGATACTCATACAAGGTGGATTTGGGAGACACTCTGCGTTCTGGTACCATTGGATTCCTTCCTTAACTCGCCAATATCGAGTGATTCGCCGCGATACCAGAGGCCATGGCAAGTCCTCTACCCCACAACCGAGCGACAACTACGAATACAAACTTGATACAATACTAGGCGAGATCGTTGACACGCTAGACCAACTAGGCGTCCAGAAAGTTCACTTCCTTGGAGAGAGCACCTCCGGGATGTTAGGGGAAGCATTCGTAGTACAATTCCCAAGCCGACTATATAGTTTGACTATCTGTTCAAGCCCAACCCATCTCCCACAAGCAGCCCTTGACTTCTTCTCCTTTGGCTATTCTAGCTGGCCAGAAGCCTGTAACAAGCTTGGTTCCAAAGGTTGGGGCGAGCACCTTGCTCGGGCCCCGGGAACACTTTCAGCGACAGACCCTAAGTATGAAGCATGGTGGATCTCGCAGATTGCAGTTAGTTCTGGCAAAGGCCTTGCTGGATACGCAGAATTCCTATCATCATTAAATACGCGGCCTCTTTTGTCGGATATTTCAGTGCCGACATTGATTCTTGCACCGGCGAAGAGCGCTGCCACTGCCTTGGAGGAACAGCAACAGATTGCGAGGCAGATCAGGGGGTCGAGACTAGTTGTTATTAATACATGGGGCTGGGCATGAAATCTATGCGGATAAGCCAGAGGATTGTGTGAATGCTTTTATGGAGTTTCTACTTGGGCTGGACATCCACGCATCCAACAATAGTGCTTGATATTATGAGCTGGATATTCATACTAGCCGCTGTGTACAGTTTGCTGTTAGATAATCTCCTCTTAAACGTGTGCGTGTTCCCTCGGCGCAGGACATGTATTTGCAGAAATGCTCCATCAAGTAAATATAGTAAAGTCAAGACATTTTTTTGGTCGATCCAAGTAGCGACATGGGCAAGAGAAATATGAGCCTCTAAACTTGCTATCGATGTGATTAGCACCAGGATCTCCTCTGCGGCGAAATACCCCGGATGGAGGCAGAACGAAGACGCACGATAACCCTTGAACCTCTCAAACCACCTAGTGCCACCCGACAGTGCTGTGTCTCAACATGGGTTTTGTTTCCAAGGTTTTCGAATTCTGTTTATCTTGATGCTCCATCTCCGAGCGTTGATGGGTAATCGTCTGCATCGAGAGAGGTCGAAGTCTTGTGAGACGTTCCGATCCATAAAACCATTGAGATCGTAGGGTTGCGATGGCAATGGACACCCTGGTTGAGAGCCACAAGGCTATTCAGCAGCCTACTGGAAAGGATTGGTAATGTAAAGATGCGGATAACCTGTTATAATTATAATACTAGTTGTTAGAGAGAGTAAGGTACTTATACTGTATTACAGGTCCACTGCCGCCATTTTATATATATCCGGAGCAGTCTTAATGATAGCTATATTAATATGTATTCTATACCCAGCTTATACACCGGACCCTAGAACAGGGGCATGTCTGACTGGAGATGGTGCGTTGCCGAAACTGGGAGTAACAACGGTCGATCTTCATTCCCACGGACTGTATGGAGCATAACAAACCTCCACCAGCACTCTGGCCGACAAGGGTTATGTTGTCTGGATTGCCCCGAACCCATGGAGGTAAGTCGGCCGTGTATTCGAGGGTTGCAGCTAGTTTTGTCCACCCCTTCCGCTGGCCAGGTGGGGTATGGGGATATGGGAGGGATAATCTGCCTTGGATCCGCAGAATGGAAATATTGCTGTAATAGCCGGACGTTCAGGCAGTATCGAGGTGCCTCTACGAAAATGCGCGCCAGTGACTACATATGGCTGTCATCCACAAAGGCAGCTAAAGAATTAATGGATAAGAAGTACGGTGTGTATTCTTCGCGCCCACCTCTCCTGCTCGGACAGGGTGAATATAACTTCAAATAGAGGCCTTGGCTAGAGGCGTCGAGGGCAGCAGGAAATGGGTGAACCACTCGCCCACCTCCTGAATACCGGCCACAGTGGGCTCCACGACCTTTGCAACATACCCATCCGGCCGCAGCACAACAACAGCGCCGACCTCTTTGTCAATTCCATATCTCTCGTACACATGCCCAGTCTCGTCATGGAAGCAGGGCGTGTCCGCGAGAATCCTCCAGTAATCCATCACACCCCGATCATCGCGCAGGCGGAAGACAGAGGGGAAGTCATCCCATTCCACGTTCGCCTGCGGACTTGCATGAATCAGAAGCAGCTCCAGCATGCATTCCCAGCGCGACCCCAGGGCCTTGACAAAGCCGTCTGCCCGTGCAAGGTACTCGCCAACCTCGTGCATTTGCTGCTTCAGGTTGGCCCTCGCAGCGTAATCGCCGATGAAGACCAGGACGCGGAATTGCCCGGTGGACAGTAGACGCTGGTTGAAGAACCATGGCCTCCCGTCGCACTGCATCACAATCTTGACGTCCGGAATGCGCATCCCGACAGCCAATTTGGTCGCCAGGGGGCTGTAATAGGGCGTGTTTCTAGACTGGCCGGCGGGCTTATCCACGAGAATCGACCGATCGTAGTTCACCGTGCAGCCTGTCGTAAAGGCTGTTCCTTTCTCAATCACGCGACGAAAGTCCTGTGTCGAAATTTCGCCTGGTTTGGATGAAAACAGGCGGGACAGCTTCTGATCGTAGGCGATCAGGTCCTGCGCTACTGTCCGGCGCTCAAGTTCGTACGTGGACAAGATGCTCGGCTGGGCAAAGCCCTTGACCACATAGGCGATCTTCCATGCGAGATTGAAGGTATCCATCATGGACACATTCATGCCCTGCCCGGCCTTGGGCGAGTGAGTATGGCATGCATCTCCTGCAATGAATACATGCTCGTCCTTTTCAAAGGCTGAGGCAACGCGCTGCCCAACCTGGTATGCAGTAAACCACTGGACCTCGGCCGCGTCCAGGGTATAAGGATGCAGGATCGTCCTGGCCGAGTCCAAGATCTGCTCGGCCGTGACCTTGCTGCGGTCAACGCGACTGGATGTCTTCTTGCTGCGATCCGGAGACGCGCTGCCCAGCTCCGGCTCCTCATGGTGAGCCTGCTCTCGCAGCTGAATGTAGAGGCGAACCAGCTGGTTCTCGCGCGGGATGATCATGATGCTGCCGCTGTTCTGCGAGTGGATGGAGCAGCGCTTGCGGATGTCCGGGAAGTCGGTGATGGGAACCATATCCAGCACGCCCCAGACGAAATCAGTTGTTTCGCCCTCGTGCTCGATGCCCAGTTGCTTGCGCACCCAGGAGTGTGCTCCATCGCAGCCCAGCACGTATTTCGCCCGCACCACCTCCCGCCCTTCACCTGGAAGCAGTGCAGGTGCCGTTTCCTGGTCGCCCTCGAACTGGCGGTACAGGCCGTTCTGCACAGTATGCCCGAACTGCTCTGGCATCGCCAATTCATCGCGGAGCCTCTTTAATACAACTCGCACTGGGTAATCCCCCCCGCTGCCGTTGATCTCGAGGGACTCAGGCTGTAGCGGCCGCTCGACCTTGATCCTCCCGCCAGAGAACTCGGTAATGGCATCCGTCAGCCAGGCCTCGATCCGACCCTGATGGACGACCGATCCGTTGAATCTGGATATACCAGGAATGCCCTCGGCAGCGGTTTTCACACGGTGGATACGCCCATTCTCATCGGGATCGTAGTAGCACGCCTCAAAGCCAACTGCCACCTCTTTCATTGCCCGATCCGCGAAGCCGAATGTTTCGAAGACCTCTAGGACGCGGGGCTACATGGTGTTAGCACTGGTATTCTTCTGTTTCACTCGACGTGTATGACATCCAGCGTACCTGCAGCCCGTCTGCCTGCCCCGTGAATATCCTAGCAGATCGTTTGTCGATGATTCTTGTGTTTACCCCGAGCCGAGCAAGCCACAGTGCTGCCATATACCTGAACGATATGAGATGGGGCCTCTGTATGGGATACTTTGCGTATGGGAATCACGTACCCGGCTGGGCCAGCTCCAACAATCAAGACATCAACCTCGCTTTCCTGAGGGGAAGTCAGTTCTCCGGGCATCTCTGCGAACTTGGGTTTGCTTTTTTGACAGGGGACTTGTTGATTCGGTTACAATTTGTCAACACAAACGCAAGCCACTCCTACTTAACCTCTATACAAAGCATGGTTGAAAGTGGGGAGAGATGTTCTATGGTGGGGAGACTCCAGCAGCCCCTATCTAACACACTACCACCCCGTACAGGTAAACTGGGTGAGAGCTTAGACCCCTAGAAAGGTTTTCCCCACATTTAGAACTGTTCGACCCAGGTTCTTGTTTTCCGCAGCGTGTCTGGTGTCTCCCCAAGGTGTCTTCTAGCTGTATTGCTGACGGCGTAGCGCTCAGATACAGATCTGCAGTTTGGCTTGCTCAGTGATTATAGCATTACAAGAATAATACAAGATGCCCCCCTCAGCACAAGACTCTCCTATCAGCACTCTCATGCAGTTACCGACTCCACCTGCTCCTGGTATTCCACTGCAAGCAGTCTCAGGATCGCCCCCATCCGCGGCGTAATTCCCCACACCCAGACCTATTGGGGTGTTAGAAAGGGACCATCATTGGGAGAAGCACCCCAGAGACAGAACATGGAGTTGCAACATACATCGTCGAGAAAAGACGCCCACGCCCGGGCGAGTACAGCTGCCAACGACATTGGCCGGCTGTCCTCAACACAGTCGAGATCTAGGTCCTCCAGAAGATGTTTTACATCGTCCACGATCTGCAGCTCATCGCTACCAGGGGGTTGTTTTGCCCCGTCGACTTCAATGCTGCTGATCCATTTTGTGAGCAGGAGAGCTAGGTGGTTCGTTAGCCAGGATGGTTGATTGATCCATCTCCCGAAAAGCAGGCGCAGAGAAGGCCCTACTTACCACTATCCCAACCCGCAACAGCCTGCTCCACGCTCCAGGTAAAGGCCGCCGTCTTGCTTACCAGCAGTGCGCCCACTGTCACCGGCGCGAGGAACCCTTCATACGCCTTTCCGGCGGCCTTGGTCACGAAAATGTTCCGTTCTAGATGCTCGCGCGCGTATGTCTTCACAGCCCGTGTAATAACCTCACGGTCGTCTGTAAGAAGCGCAAGCCGGTTAAAGGCATGGGAAGGAGGCAACAACCGCCTATAGGCGACACGCAGCAAAGCCTCGCAGTTAAAAATAAGGAGATGCTCCGGCTCATCCCAGGCGGATTCATACTCTTGTGGCCGTCCAGCATGGAGTGCTGCCTCGCAGCGTTCAAGTGTCGATGTGGCAGCGTGCAAGACCGCGCCGCGCAGGTTCTCGTGGGGCCAGATTCCTAGCGAGAAGCGACTTACTGACTGTGCGAGCTGGTTTAGGTGCCAGAGGTAGATGTTCACAGCGTGCATGACTACGAGTGCTGTGAATCCGGACATGCGGTAGGGCTCCGGGGCCATTGCTTCAGTTTCTGGGGGCTGGATCATGCATTCCAGGATACTTTGCATGGTGTGCTGGGGCGTATCTGGGAGGGTGTGCTTCAGCCTGTGCCAGTCCGCTTCAGTTTTCGCTGCCCAGAGCTCCTCGTGGTCGGGCATTTCAATTAGGAGGTCTCGGTCGATCACGAAGCCCGGTGTCAGGTTGAAAGTTGTGAGCAATAGGTTGCTGAAGATGAACATGGCGCACAGTGCTCGCTTGGTCGTCTCGTAGTTCACCCATTCCTTCCACGTCATCTCTTTGCGGTCGTTGGCCTGGTGCTGCAGCTCGATGCGTCGCCATTGGTATTCCTGCTCATCTATGAGTATCATGTTCGAAGCAAGTCAGTGCGGCAGAAGACACACCAGCATCATGAAGCTCATCCTATCGAACATCCCAGAGGCCAAGCTCTCTTTATTGCTGAATATTGCAAAATACGCGAGGAGGACTTTAGTCTGCAGCAACCAAAGAGGAGCACGACTCGGCCCATCCGAAGCCTGATATGATGGGGAAGATATCTAATGCTAGTTAGCTACACGTCAAGGCAAGTCTCTGTGGATATATTTCATCACGCGCACCATTTTCTCGGTCAGCGTATAAAGCTCATGCGCGCGGCGACGCTTCAGGCGGTACAGCGCCCCGATGCTAGCCATGGCCAAGGCAAGAGGAGACGGGGTATTGAATGTGTTGATAGGAGAAAACGAAGGCAAGTGAATAAACGGCAGGTGGTGGTGGAAGCTGTTTATGTAGCTGTTTATGAATTGCTGTAGCTCCCTGACGTGGAAAATCGGCGAGCCGGAAAGCCCCAGGCGCACGCAAGCATCGTAGTGAAGGCATTCAAAGCCGGCCTCATCGATGATGTTCTTCGGCGACGGGGCCGGCTGTTCCCGCAGAATAACAGGTAAATGTAATGTCAGGTTGTCTGGGTTTTTGGACCACGCATACACCGGCGACTGCCCGATGTCCATCTGCAGATTGATGGAGTTGAGGTCAAAGTGATCCAACATAGCGCCGCCTGCTCCGTCGCTCCAAATTGCTGACCTTGCGTCACCAGGGCCATCCCGCCGCTCGCCGATCGACCGCTCTATTGGAGGGGCGTGAGCTATCGGTCCTGGAGTGCCTCCCGTTAGGAGTTGCAAGAACAGAGAGTCCGATCCTAGAGATGCGTCCTGTCCCCCGGGGTGGAGGAATGACGGGCCCGCAAGGTGGTGAGCATCAAAGAGGCTGGCCCCCTGCATGAGGGGGGGGCTACCGGTATAGCCGGCAGTTGGATTAGCCTCGAGGCTCTCTCGTTGGGGTTGTTTCCGCCCTTCCCCGGCCGTTCCACTGTGCGTACTGCCAGGCAGCTCACGGTCTGGCACTGTGGGCTCGGGTTGCCCGTCGAAGGTATCGGCCTCGATCTCAGAACTCGCCGATGAGGCAGAAGCTGGGGAGTGAGGTGGATGATTCTGGGGCCCCGCATCTGTATACAGCCCCGCGTGTATTGTTCGCTCGTGCCGCTTGACAAGATCCCTGCCAGGAATCAGCATAACCCAGTCACCTAGACCAGCCCGATTCTAAACCCTCCAGGACAGCAAGCGCTGCCGACGATCTTTGTCTACTGTTTAATCCGGGGGGGGGGGGGGGGGGGGGGTGAATAACATGTGACCAACATCCGCCCAATGGGGTGGGTGCCGTACCGGCCGGCAAACGGGGGCGCGGGGGGGGGCC
>JAJAED010000106.1:0-13511 GCA_021437015.1 Aspergillus jensenii | reverse complement strand
TATAATAAAGTACTATTAAAGCTATTTTATATAAGATTTTCTAGTAGAGTTATATATATTCTTTTCTAGTTATATAGTCTAGGTACTATTAAGAATAATAATATATAAATAAACTTTCTTTTATTTATTAAGTAATATTCTAAGAATATTTAGAAATAGTTTTCTATATATAGATACTAGTTAAAATATTTATATAAATTATATTTTATAAAATCTTTTACCTGCAGGTATTTTCTTAGAAATCTAATTATTTAGTCTCTAGTATTATCTAATTCTAAAAACTAGTTAATTTATAGTAATCTTATAGCTAGTTATACTAATAGTTAAATATTTTAGAATAATATTTTTATATTTATTTATATAGACTTATTATTTATATATAGTCTTATTTCTAGAATAGCTTATTCCTTTTATAATAATATTAATTTAATATATTATATATATTTTTTTTTTCTCTAAGAAGTTCTTTAATATCTTTACTAGTTTACAGGTTATTTTCTTTAAATTATTTTAATTCCTGGAATTAGAATAAATCCTTATTTATTATTTTAGGACTAGAAAAAGTATTTATATTATTATTTATTTCTTTTATATTTATAGATTCTAGATTTTTTTTTATTATAATAAAAGTCTATATTATTATATTATTTTATATACTAGGGGTTATCCGGTTCTGCGTGCTATAATATTAGATTTATTCCTGAATTCTATCTTTTATTATAACTATATATATTAGATCTTTAAAAGAAGAATAATTAGAACTATAAAACTATAATATTAATATAGTAGTACTCTAGAGATTATAAAGATATAATATATAATTAGTAAAGAATAAGTCTATATTTAATAAAACTAATTACTGGTTCTCCTAGCTAAGAACCAGCGATATAATATATAGTTATATATTATATAACAGCCACTTAGCGGCCGCAGTATGCCTGAGGCACTATTATACAGCATCCGCAGGTAGCGGCGCATAACATATTAACTCTTTATTTACTTTTTATAGATTAATAATAATATAACTCTTTCTAATAGTTCTATTATCTTTCTAAATAATAAATATAGAGTAACCGGAGAGTATATAGCTATAAATAATAGATATTTTATCTTAGGTATATAGTAGTTTAAAGATTTTATTAATTTCTATATAATCTTTAGGACTGATATAGTAGATATAAGATTTCTAAAAATAATCTTTCTAATTATTCTTTAAAGATATCTCTATCTACTAATCTTCAGGAATATTAACTTATCTGATAGTATCAGGAGTATCCTAGATATTAAAGTAGTTAATAAGTTCTTTAAAATAATAAATAATATAAGGATCTTTACTATAAATAATAATATTACTAGGTAAAACAGTAATATTATTATAATTCTAGATCTTAATAATTTCAGGCTTATTATTTATTTTAGATTTAGGTATATCTTCTTTAGTAAGAACATGGTTTATATATATAAAGGTATCTTTGATATATTAATAGTAAATAAAGATAGATTTAATATTAATAATATATTATTTATATAATAGATCTCTATAGCCATAAGCTAGATCTTTAGTAATAGTAGATATATAATATACTGTAATATATTTAGAGTTAGATATAGATCCTAAGCAGATATATTATATAATAACCACAGGTTTATTTAAATTATTAATAGCTTTGATAAATAAGAAATCATGATCTATAAGATAAGTATAGACAGTAAATTAATTTAATTTTAATTTAAATATAAATAGATATTTTATAAATTTAAAAATAAAGTCTTTTTCTTCAGGTAAAGTAGTATAAAGCTTTATAAAGATTTATATTTTTAAATAAATAAGTAGTATAACTTATTTTTAAGATATAATTATAGTATTCTTAATATAGTAAGATTAAGTAATATAAGTAATTAAAAAAAAGATATTTTAATAGGAGCTAATCAAGATTTTAAAATATTTAAAATTAAATATAAATCCTTCACGGGCTAGTACTTCGGTTTTAACAAGTAGTTTAGATTAGAGCTAGTTAATAATATATACTTAGATATTAATCTTTATATATTCTTTAGAGATACTGGATATAGTATCTAGGATAAATAGTAAGAATATAGTAACTTTACTTATCTTATCTTTTAATTTAATTCCTTTCACGGTAATTAGTTTATTTATTTTAATAAATTAGATATTATCTATTTCTTTAATAAACTTAGAATTAATAATAAATTAAGAACAGCTAGTATTAAGATAGATATTATAATATTATTTAATATTATTTAAACTAATACAAGTAGTATAGCTATAGTAGATTTTTAGGAGTTTATAATCTTTATTATTTATATTCTACAGGTATTAGTTAGACTTAATAACTTTAATAATATAGGTATAGCTAGTAGGGATAATATTAATAAGTATTTTATTTTAGTATAATAAATATTTATATAGGATATTTTTTAATTTAAAAAGTTTCTTATAATACTAGCAGGCAGTGATAGCAGGTTTAGGTTTAATACTAGTATTATATACTTTAATATAGTAAGTATCTTAATTATCAGGATATTTAAATTTAATAAATCTATAAGGAATAGGCTTAGTAAAGTATATATCTAGTTAATTTAAAGTATTATCTATTTAGTTACTAGTAGGATTATAAGGATTAATCTAAGCTTTAGATTTATTTTCTATTAAGATAGAAGTAGGTTAAGTATTAGATTTAGGTATAGTAATAGACTCAGGATTTATATAATTTTTAGTAATATAAGTATAAATACTATTTTAATTTTAGTTCTAGTTCTAGTAGTTATTCTAGGACTAGTATCTATTAAAATAAAAGCTTCTATAATTATTATTATAGTTACTATAGAATAATAAATTTAATTATTAATTATAGTTTTAGTTTAACTAGGAGTAGCCTATCTATCTTTATAAGTAGTTATTCAGATAATTCTAGTTTAATAACTGGTTCTACTAACTACCGCGGGTTACCAGTGATTTTAACCATATCTCTAGAAGATATATTAAGCTTAATAACTATATATTAGTATATTTTAGTAAGTAGTAAAGAGAATAAAGTTTAACTAGAACTATAACTACTACTAAAAGTATAGATTCAGGTTTTAGTAGTATAGTAAACTTCTATAAGAATTAGTATTAGTATAGCTTAGAAATAAAGTAGAATTAGTTTTAGACCTAGAAATATAGTTATTATTAGTATTTTAATTAGTATTATACTTAATTTTATTCTAATAGATAGTAATATTTTACTAGAGATATTACTTCTCTTTAAGCTTTTTAAGAAATCAGGCTATATTTATAATAGATTTAGATATAGAGATATTTTATTAGAGACTAGATTTAAGATAATTCTAAATTATAGATATCTAGTTAAAAAAGATATTAATTTCTATAGTATAATAGTAATAAATAACTTCTTTAATAAAGCTTTATAGGGTTTTACTAGTATAAATATCTTTATATCTATAGATAGTATTAGTTAACTTATAAAATATAGTTTAATAATTAGGTTTAAATTAATAAGATAAAGTAGTAAGCTAGCTAGCTTTAAGAAAAATAATATATAAAGCTATTTTCTTAAGCTTAATAAATTATATAATAAATTATATAATAAACTAATTTAATATAGTACTATAAAAGTAGACTTAGATATTTATCTTTACCAGGTCTTTATCTTTATAGATAATAATATCTTATATATAGTTAATAAATATATTTATATTCTTATAATATATAGTATTACTAGTTTATTTAATAATAATATTATCTTTTATATTAAGCTAGAAGTAGCTAATTTCTTTAGTTTTTTAGTAACTAGTAAAGCTATTATTATTATTATTATTAATATTAGTATTATTAGTATAGTTAGTATTATTAGAATTATTATTATCAGGTAGGTCTAGATTCTAATAATTATTAGCTTATTATTCTTATATATATTTAGTATATTTAGCAAGCTCTTAATCTATATATTATTACTATTAATAGTTAAGTTATTCCTGGAACTAAGTAAAGTATTAGTTAATACTTTCTTAGTTCTATAATAATAATTAGTAAAGATTATTCAGGCTAGATTTAATTCTAGCTTCAGGTCTAGCTTTATAAGAATACTAAGTATTGCTTAAACTAGTATATAGATTTATATTAGAATAATTACTAAAATAGAAATTAAAGCTACAGGATTATTTTCTATAATACTTAAAGATTAGGTTTTAATAAAGTAGTAGGTTTTAACTATAGTTAAAATATAAGATAGGTTTAGTAAATATAGGCTCTAGTATTATTTACTTAATAAATTTATTAATAATATCAGGTATAGAGGGTTTAATAATTAGTAATTTAATACTAGAAACAGCAGGTTCAGTATTTAATAACTTAAAAATTAGGTGTTTCACCGCTTTTATAATATATTTAGTAGGAACCTTGATAGTTAATATTAGAGCTTGATAGACAGTAAGTAATAAGTTTAACAGGTCTTTAAAGAAATACTCTAATTAAAGAATAACAGGTTCAGATAATTCAGTATTTAAAGATTTAGATAAAGATTATTAATAAACTAGTACTTTATCTTTCTTATTAGATATTATTAATAAGCTTAATATACTTTATAAAGATAAGTATCCTAATAATTTTTTAGAATTAGTATAGTTAGCTTTGGTTAATAAATTTTCAGCAATCTATAAAAGATAGTTAGGCAGTTTAATAAGATTTAATATCTCTAAAAACTTTACTAGCTTAATAATAGCTTGATTTAATAAAGATCTTAAAATTTCTTAATCAGGAGAGAAACTGATATTTTAACTAGATTTTAAAGAAGAATAGTAGAGAATAAGATATTTAATTAGATATAAAATAATTCTATTAAAATTAGATACTTCTCTAGATAGTAAAATAAAATAAAATTATAATAGTTAATAAGTAAGTTTAATAACACACTAATTTAGTTAAATAAATATTAGTTTTAATAATACAGGCTAGTTTTTAAGTAAGGATAGTAAGGATAAACAGGTATTTAATAAATCTTAATAAAAAAAATAGAAAATTTATAAAATTTAATAAATTAGAGATAGTACAGGAAGAGTTAAAGATTAGATTTAATAATTAATAAAAAATACTATAATCAGGAGAGCAGGAAATACTATATACTAATATATTAATATATTAATTAGAGTAAAATAATAAATTCAGGTTTACTATATTATTTTTAATACAGAAAAAGATATACTTAAGTTAAAGCTATATCCAGATCTTTCCTAGACATACTACTACTTATAAAACAACTTAGTAATCATTATATTAATAAATTAATTTAAAGAAGATAAAATTATTACTAAATAAGAACTAGTAAGGAATTAATAGAGTAAAAGACTGCCGTATCAGAATAACTATCTAGCCGGGACTAGACCAGAACAGGAATAGCATCGAATTGAGACGGGAGGTCTCTTGAACGTAACAATAGTACTATAAAAAGTAGTACTAGAATATATAGTATAAGAATATTATACCTAAAATTATAAAAAATTAGATAATATTATATATATATAACTAAGATTACTTATAAATAGCTTAAAATAAGACTATTATTCTAGCTAGTAGTAAGAAAAGCTATATCTTTATTCTCTTTATAAAAATAGTATATATAGTAATAGATAATAATTTCTAGTAGGTTACAGCTACTCCTAATAATATCTTCTTAAAGGATTACCTTACTAGTAGTAAGATATATCTCAGGAGTAACTATCCTATAGTTCTAATAAGAATTAGTAAAATATTCTAGATCTAGTATAAAAAAAGATCTAATATCTACTTTATTATAGAACTAGATACTATATTTTTTCTAATAATAAGACTTATATTATCTTAAAGAACTACTAGACTATATAAGTAAGCAGAGCTTACTATAAAATAAGTATATATAGTATACTATAGCAAGATTTAAAAAAGCTAGATAAAGGATTAAGAGTATTAGTAAGAATAATAGGACAGGAGATAAGAGTATATAAAAAGAAGATAAAGATATATAAGAGAGAGGCAAGGGTAATAGTATATATATAACTATAGATAATAGTAAATAAGAAAGAGAGAGTATAAGACTAGTCTTAATAATAAAATAAATAAGATATATTTTATATATATAATATATATTAATAGCTCAGGCTATAGTAGAATATTTTTTAAGAGATATCTAAAATACTTTATTAATAAGATCCTAAGTATAAAAATAATTATAAAGCTAGACTAATTAGAAATTAAAAATAAGAAAGTAATATTATAGTATAATACTAATAATACTAAAAGTTTAAATAATAATATTAGTATAATATATAAAGTAAGATAACTGCTAGAGATAATAGTTAATATAAAAAGATATATAGAATAATATATCTAAAGATTAGTTTAATTAAATAAAGCCCTATAAAAAACTAGATAATTAAAGATATAGAGTATAGATATACTATATATAAATAAAACTTCTAATAATAATATCTCTATAAATTCTTAAATAAAATAACTAGTAAAAAGCTTATTTAAATTATAAAGATTAGGAGAGTCTAAATACTAAATATTAGTATAATTACTTAATATATAATTAAGAAATAGTAATTAAAAGTTCTTATTAATAAACTAATATACTACTATACTAACCTATAATATAGTTTTATAAAGCTTAATTTAATCTAGAAAAAAGCTAAATAAGACTATAAAGCTTAGATAATTATATAAATAAAAGAAATTAGCTATTAAATAATATAAATATAAAGAAATACTTATAATAATAGAAAGTAAGAGATCTAAAAAAAAGAAAAAAAAAGAAAAAATAGATAAAAAATAAATAGTATTTTAATTATATAATATTATTAAACTATATATAAATTTACTTATAATAATATTAGTTATATAATAGCTAACTATACTAATAAAGTTATTTATACTTAATAAAGTAATAATATACTAACTTTAAGTACTTATTATATATTTAATTCTAGATCTATAAAACTAAGCTTAGTATTATTAAATTCCTCTTTTCTTACTTTATATCTTAACTATAGGGCCTATTAAAAATAACTAATTATAAGATTAAGATTACTTAAAAAAGAAAAATAATTATTATATACTACTATCTATAGATACTATATAATAGTATCTTAGGTATACTATAGCTATTAAACAGCTGTTATATAAAACTATATATTACACCGCTGGTTCTTAGCTAGGAGAACCAGTAGTTAGTTCTATTAAATATAAACCTACTTTTCTACTAACTATATATCATGTCTCTATAACCCCTTCAGAGCTGCTATATTAGTATTACGGCCTCACGCCTGTATAAAACTATTAAGTATATTAAATATCTAGTATATAAAATTAAATTTCTTTTTAATTTTAGAATATACCCTGTATTCTCTATTACTTAATTTAAATTTATAAAATATAAGAAACTTTTTAGTAATTCTTATCTCTATTAATTTATAAAGCCTAATATTATTAAAAATAAATATTTCTTTAATAATTTTAATTACTATGAAGTTAGATATATTATTAATAAATATTATATATATAAAAACTAAAACTATACTTAATATTTATAATATCTTATTTACTAGACCAGCTATAGACCTTATAATAACTAGTAATTAAATTAGCCTAATAGATTTTAAGATTATAAAGATCTAGTTACTAAGTATAAAAACTATTAATTACTACTTTCTTTAATTATTTTACCTATCTATACTTTTCTTTTTACTAATTTAATAATAAAAATATTATTTTTTCCTATACTTCTTATATATTATATTCAAGAGACCTCCTATCTTAAATTAATACTATTCCTGTTCTAGTCTAGTCCCAGATAAATAGTTATTCTGATACAGCAGTCTTCTACTCCGCTAATTCCTCGATAGTTCTTGTTCCTCAACAATTTTACCTTCTTCATACGAACCATCAAGATGTCGACCACCAAGTCATTTTACAATAAAATTACTATATTTTTAATTTAATTTATATCTATAACTATACTATCTATTTACTTGATTAATATCTAAGTTTATCTTTATTAATTTTTATATAATTTCTTACTAGTACTAATTTAGGCTAGCTAAATAAATAATTAATTATTCTAGATCTATTATTTCTACCCGGCTATTCTTAATATTTAATAAATTATTTTTAACTATTCTAATAATCCTATAGTATTTATTTTACATATAAATCTTAAATCTAGTATTTAATTTAATAATAAAATTAATATAATAAATATCTATAAGGTCCTTGGCCTTGAGGAGTGTTGCGAATAGTGTGACAGAGTGTAATACACCTAATAAAGAGAATAAAGGATCACGAGAATTAGATTTCAAGAATTCAGGATAGTTAATAGATTAATACTGAAGTTCTAATGTTATGCCCTTCGCGAAGTAAAGAGGTTTCCTCGCGAGCTAAGTCAGCTTCCAGCTTACTCAGCTCTACCTCTCGCGAATACCCAGATAATCTTGCGGAGGGTCTTATAATATCTATGATAACATAATTAAAATTAAGATTCTTTTTAATAATAATAGTAATACTAGATAAATAAAATAAAGTATTAATTATAATATTTCTTTTCTAGCTTATAATAAATTTTAAATTAAAATTATTAAATATATTATAATATTTAAACTAGATAAAGATTTAATTTTTTTTTTAAAATAATAGTATTAAATAATATTTATTTTATAATACTAATAGTAGATATATAATTAGTATAAATAATAATAAATATCTAGCTAGCTTTAATTAAATAATAAATCTTATATAATATCTAAACTAGATAACATATTTTTAATTTAATAAGTTAATAATATTTTTTTAATATTAATAACTAATCTAGATAGAAATAGTACTATTTAAACTAAAATTTATATAAAAAATATAGATATTAAAGGATATTTAAAATTAGACTTAATATAAAATACTATAATATCTATACTAGATTTTAAAATATTAAGATTAATATTAAAATAAATAAATAAAAAAGTTTATAAAAATCTTTTATAAATATTTAAAAGTAGTCTATTCTTTAATAATTAATTAAATTAAAAAGATTTTTAATATATAATTTTAATAAATAGAACTCTTACTGAGCTATTATAAAATAATAATATTTTTTATTTTTTTAAAAAGATTTAGTATAATGAATATATTATTTAATATAATTATAAAATTATCTAGTAAGACTAAGATAGATCTCTAAATTATATAAAATATTAAAAAATAAAAACTTTTATAATACTTTAAACTTTTCTTTAAAAATACTTAAATTAAATATATTAATATATTAACTAAGTAATATTATATATAGAAAACTAACATATATTTTATTAAATTTAAATTTAATATTTAGATCTTTTATTTTTTCAAGATATCATAGTTAGATATTCTAGGTATTTCTTAAAAATTAATAAATTAATAATTATATTATTTATATAAGCTTTATAAAAGTTATAATAATTTTTTAAATATAAAATTATTTATTTTTATATATGAAGTATATTATTAATAAATTTTATAATAATTATATAAAAGATTTCCCAGCTATAGTATATTATTATAGTAAGATAATTAGAATATTTTTATTTAATAGATTATTAGTAAAAAAATTAATAAGTATTAATAATAATAATATATATATAATTAATAAAATATATAATTTCTTACTATTTTAGTATAGAATAAAAATTAAGTATAATTTTATAATTTACTTTATATATATTAATAATAATATAAGCTTTATATTTAAATTTATTATTATTAGTTTTACTAAGAGTTCTTTATATAAGAAATATAGAGTAACTAGAAAAAGTATATTATTTTAAAAATAATATTTTAAATTATATATATAAAAGATTAAATATAGTATTAATCTACTACTTATCTTAATTATTAATATAATAAATTTTAAGCTTAACTTTTTATTTTTTATAATATAAAGATTAGCCTATAGAGTATAATTAATAAATATTTAAAGATTATTTAAATATATCTAAACTAGTAACTAAATATAAGAAATCTTTAATTAAAAATAAATAAAAATTATTATAAAATTATTATAATAATATATTATTATAGTATTATAAGTATTATTATTATTAATTAGCTAAAAATAGAAAAAAAATACTAAGTACTTAAATAACTAAGAAAAATTATTAAAAAATAAAAGAAATAAGTCTAAAATCTTATTAAAATATTAAAAAAATTATTATTTAATTTTAATAAATACTATATACTTATTATATTATTTATGTTTCTAAAAATTATACTATACCCTGCTTTTAATATATCATAATAAACTTATTTAGTAGTAGTCTATAATCTAAAATTAATATTTTTTATTATTAAATAATAAAAATCTAAAGAGTAATATATATTAAACTTAGTAATAGTACTATTTTAAAATAATTTTAGTATAAAATAAAATAAAGTATAATATTTAAATGAAAATAATTTATAATATAGATATATCTTAGAAATATTAATAAAATATACTTATTTTTAAATTAAAGTAGTTATAATATATTTTTTAAAAAATAATCTTTTTAGTGATAGTAAGACTATATTTCTTATAATAAACTTATATAATAGAAATCAATATTTTATTTAATCTAAAATCTATTATTATAATAATATTTTATAATACTATATTATATTTATATATACTATTATCTTTAATCTAATAGCTATTTAAAATTTTAAGTAATAGAATAAAATTAAAGATATTTTCTAAAATTTTAGCTAGTAATTATACTAAATATATCTAAAAATTAATAAAATAAATTAATACTAAAATACTATATTAATATTATATTTATAAGTTTATATAAAGTATTTTTATTCTAATATTAGTTATAAAAAATAGATATTATTTTATTAAATTTATACTAAATACTAAATAGAATATCTACTAAATTATTAAATTACTTAATAAAAATAGCTAAATATTTTATATTTTATATAAATTAGGATTTTTAAAAAAGAAATTAAAGATAAAATACTTATATTTTAGTATATTATTAAATAATAAATACTAGTAAGAAAAATAATAAAATAAATAAAGATAATAAAAAAATACAGGAATAATAAAAAATATTAATTAGAATATTAATAAAGAATAAAGAAAATATTAAGTATAAAAAAATATATATAAAAAATAAAATAAAATTAAAATAAAATAATAAAAAGATAATATATATATATAATTTAAATATATTAATAATAAGTAAGCCTATAATATTATTATTTTAATTTTAAATATTACTATTTAGTATCTATAATTATAATTATAATAATAATCCGCGTACTTACTTTAAATTAAAATAAAATAAGAAATACAATTAAATTAAGCTTAATCTAGTACTAAAAAATAATTTTATTTTTTATTATTATTTTAAAGTAAAATATTTAAGATTTTATATTAATTTAAAGTCCATATTAATATACTACTATTTTAAATATATACTAAGAAATTATATCCTGGATTTGAATTATAATTAGAATAATTAGGGGCCCGCTACAGACACACCCCGGCGGCTACAGACACACCTGCCTCCGCTCCTGACACACCCCTCTAAACCTAATTAGGAAATATTAAGTCACGTGATATTAAAAAAAACTAAGAATAAATATTTTTTATATAATAAAATTATACTTACAAATTATTATTAATTTATTAATTTATTTATACTTAAATTACTTAAACATATCATGTGACTAATGTATAAAAAATATAAAAAATGTAAAAATTATTATTATTATTATAATTATTACTACTGTATCACGTGATATAAATATCTAATTTATTATTTATTATTAGTATTAAATATAATTATTATAATTATAAATACTAAATAGTTAAAATTCAAAATACTTTAAATTTTTGATTAAACAATAAATATAAATTAAAGTCACGTGACTTTTAAAATATAAGTTAAATTACTAAAATTTATATAATATTTTAGAAATCACGTGACTCGACATTTCCTAATTGGGTTAGAGGGGTGTGTCAGGAGCGGCCCCTAAAGATTCTAATATATTTAAAATCTTAACTTTTAAGTCTTTATTCTAGAGGTTTTTATTATTTTAATTACTAATTTTTTTTTCTTTATTTAGTAATCTTTTTTTTTAACTTAAGAGTTATTCTATTCTTATTACTAGAATAGTTAGACTACTAATACTTTTTTATTTTATAATTAAAATAATGTGGCTGTACTGCCCGCTTACTTTATCAATATCCGAAGCCTACCTTTATTAATTTCCTTGTCTAATACTGATTTGGCTTAGCTTATTAATTAGTTAGCTATTCTAGACCCGCTATTTCTACCCGGTTGTTCTTATTAATTAATAAAGTATTAATATTATATAATAGATAATATAGAATATATTTTTTTTAGAAATTTTTTATTTTTATAAATTATAAGATTTTTTATACTTTATATATATTTTTTAAAATTTTAATAATTATATTAATTATATATCTTTTTAAAGATATCTTAAATTATAGAATAAGAAATGTAAATTTAAGATTTATTAATAATAATATTATTATTTTTAGAATTATTAATAATATCTTAATATTTTATAAATAATAGATTATCCTTAATAGAGTAAAAAAGCTTAATATTAATATTATTTTTTAAAATATTAAAAATTATAATAGCTTAGTAATTATTTAGATACTTGTTTTTTAAATATTTTTTTTAAATCTATTAAATAATTTAATAGTTATAAATATATAATAAACTTATAGATTATCTAGATTTAAAGACCTAATATTTTATTTATAAGTAGATTTAATATCTTATTCTTAAATAAAAATTTATAAGTATAATAAGATATTAGAAATAATATTTATTTTTTTAGATTTATAATAAATAGTAAGCTTAAATTATTAAAGATAATAACTAATATATATTAATTAATAATTTAAGTTTTTAATAGTAATTAATTAAAAAGAAGATAAGTAATACTTTAGTTTATATTAAAGAAATAAAATAATTAAAATACTTATTTTTAATATAATAAACTATAATTCTATGTATAATATAAAAAGTATTAATATTAATATAAAGTTACTTTTCTAGATTAAAATATATAAAAAACTAAGAATTATAAAATTTATTTTATAGATTAATAAATAAAAACTATTTAATATTAATAAATTCTCTAATAATAGTATATTTTATATATTTTTAATAAATTTAATTTTTAGTAAATTTACTCTTTAATAACTTAGTTTTATATAATTATAAAGATTTATTTTAAATAGTATAATACTTAATTTAATAATAAAATTATTTAATTAATTTAAGATAATATTTAAGATTTTATAAAGTAGTAGAAAATTTTAATAATAAAATTACTTTAAATTCTTTAATAGATATAATTAAATTAAGAGTATTAACTCTTTAATTAAATAATTAATTAGAAAAGAAATTAATAAATATTTTTAAAAATTTAATATTAATATTTAGATCTAATAAAT
>JAJAED010000105.1:0-13731 GCA_021437015.1 Aspergillus jensenii | reverse complement strand
GACGATTCCGTGACAGGCGCAGAAATCATCACATCTATTACGGGCTTCTTTCCACCGGTTCTGGAAGTGAGTGTCCAGGCACGAGGACAGATGGGGCATACAATGCAGAAGAGCTCATAGACTTTTAGTTTCTTCGACTACAGTTCATCCTGTCCAACATACCGCTGCGTGCAGCCGGGATGAAGATATTTTATGCATTGCTGTGCGTTCTTCATACCGCCAAAGTCGCGATAATCCTTGTCAGTTACCTAGCCTATGATCCCGCTCGTTATGTCCTGCTGATTCTCTCTGCTGTGGATTATGGGGGCATCGCGGCGGGTTACCTGTGCCTGGCCCAACAGACTTTCCGTGACTCTTAATCCCACCGACGCCTCGTTCGTGCGGTCTACGGCGTGTTTGGGTTCTCCAGTCTCTTGGCAACTGTTACAGTGATAGGGGTATTATGTTGTGCCGGGACTTTGTCTTAAGAGGTAATATGTCCTGCCTAACCCGCTGTTTCTGCTTAACACCCTCCTGACAGGTACAAATGCTTCTGACAATCGCCTTATCTACCCGCCGTGGGTGGAGAGTGCCTCGCTACTTGGGGGTGGATGCCGCAAGGGAATTTCAGTCTCTGCCCATTAGGAGAGCAAACCGTACGCCGCATTCCGACGAGTACCATACGATTGTCTCCGACTTACTGTAGGGAAGGTGACTGTTTTGGTCGAAGGAAATGAGGAGCTACACATCCGCATATGCAGACGCCTAGAAAGTAGCCATCAGATGGAAGTATACAGATAAGGGGCGAGTTATTACAATGCTCCGAAGGATCATGATCCAGTACAATCAACAATCAGACACCGGTGGATGGATTGATAGATACATGCATAGGAATCAAGACAGTACGCGTACAGAATCTTATGGCGCTGAACATCCACTCACTGCCAACACTCACACAGCTGTCCACCGATACGGCTCTACTCTGATCCATCTTGCTTCTGCTCACCAGCATCTGCGGAGTCGATCAGGGGTTCCTTCCAATTCTCCAGGACCCCGATGATGCCGTCTTCGATCTTCTGGTGTGCTTCCTTGTAGTAGGACACAAGGACATTATATTCTAAGGAGCGGCACTCTGCCTGTCGTTTCTCTTCCGAGAGGCCGGCATTGGCGTTCTTGAGCTGCTGGTTTTCTTTGTCAAGGCGCTGACTTTCAGTATTCCTGGCGATGTAGGACTCCCACAAGCGCTAGTAGAGGGCTACAAGGCGTGCCGCCTGGGCAGCCAGAATGGGGTCCTTCTCGTCTAATCACTCCAGCTCACGGGCTAAGGGTCTGAAGAGCTCCGCGGCTGATGACACTTTCTCATTATTGGCGGGAGGTGCCAGCTGTAGAAGTATGATGAGTATGGAGTTCCTGGATCTGTGTAGAGCTTGCTTTCACATACCTGCATGGAGTTTTAACTGGGTGGCTCCATGGGTTTTGCGCCTCTGCTTTCGTCGGCAGGACCAGATCGACTGCAGGACGATTCACGCTTGCGTTTGGGGGGACGTTCCAAGTAGGGGGCCGTAGCTTCCATAGCACAGATGCTTATGTCTGACGGAGGTAGTCCTAATGGATAGAGGGGGTTCAGACATGACACGCGTTCGACAATGCTTATATAGGAAATATAGTGCATCTCTGCAATATTACGCTACAACAATGGGCGGATGTGGTGTTCACCGGTCAACTGAGGTGTTTGACTTTTCTAAAGATACGCCGGTCAGGTAAGGAGAACGCTTCAAGACGAACCTGAGGGCCATGAAAGGCCAGCAACGGGCAAAATGCGCAGTGTCATCGGTTGGTGTGTTTTCGCGGGTATCTACATGAAATTCCATGACCTCTCCCCTAGTTGAAGATCAGGTCGTCGATGAAACGGAAGGAATGCATCTACGACGCACATTCTCTCGATCGACAATGCCCGAGGGCAACCACCAGTCTGAGCTACCAGGCTCTCCGCTGCATTCACCACCACTGGTAGCCACCGCAACCGCTTTATGCGATCACGCGCATTCACACACACAGTAGACAACACACAGGTTTGGGATTCCGACCAACGCCGAGCTTGCTGAGTTACAGAGTACCTGGTTGAGCCCAGGACTTCCTTGTTGCCAGAAGCTGGGGTTTTTCCTCAGTTAGCCGGCCTCTACCTACCTAGAGCTGATGGATGTGCATGAAATGGACAAATAGTGAGTCAAAACATCCTCAGTCTCAACATGAAATGTAGTACATTCCCCCATATTTCAGTGCATAAGAAGTCTTGCATGTAGCACATTAATAAAGTCACACTCATACCATGTCATGTACACTCACTCAATGAAGACCAGTTGTGGTTCCATAGAAGCTGCAGGCGCCGATCCGGTCTCCACGATTCATGGAGAGGATTGAGGATGCGCACCTCACCCTTCATTCTGTCCTGGATTGCCAGAACTTGCACCCTCAGAGACAGCAACAACAATATCTTTCCACAATCCAGAGCAAAGTTAAACCCGCCGAGAACGCCACGGCGAGCCATATTGTGGCCAACATTCGTGGTCCAAGACTGGCAGAGATGCCCGCTGGCTCCAACGTACTGTTGTTGCCCCGCGTGAGCAGTTGATACATGATTGTCACCGTCACAGACGCTCCAATGACCAAGAGAGATGATACCTGTGCGTCGTCAGTATGAACCTAGCATTTCACTTGTTAGATTACCGCCGAAGGAATAATGGCGACTAGCTTGGCCAATGGGGACTAGACTGGTGACGACAGCAATAAATGCGGCAATGAACGCCATCGTGTAGGCGGCCACGGTCCAATGCGACACACGACGATATCCCTTCAGGACTGGCTGCGTCCAGTCCGCTAAGACTCCATTTGCCTGGCCCAGGCGACAGTAAAGCGGTACTACTCTATACTAGCGCTTACCTGAAATTTTTATTGTTGCAGTTCTGTTCTAATAGTCTGCCGTAGAGTGAATGGTCTGACAGATCCTGGACATGTCCACTGATCTGGCTGACTGCATTCTCTGCCGACCCTGTGATGCTGTTGACAACATTATGCTGTTGGAGCAAAGAGGAATCTCCTACTCCAGGAAGATCAAAGGATCTTGCTAAGTTAAGATAGTCTGTTATCAGAAACCTTGTCAAGTTAACCTTTGCTCTGTCAGTGATGTATCTCGACGCCGGGGCGTGGAGCAAATCACCTCCATGAAGAAGAGGTCTTGCGGAGAGGATGTTGATGTGCAAGCAGAAAAGGCCACAGCCAGGCAGATTAACACCGCGGTGGAGAGAACCAACAGCACAAACTTCAGGAAAGGCAACATGCTGGAAAATAATGAGTTCCTCTCTGCCTGGGGTCAGGATGTTTGTCTAGGTGAGCGGGTGGGACGCGTCTGTTATGTACACAACAAGACTGTGGTATAGAACTACGAGGTACCTATGCACGTTGGGGGAGCCACGCATAAATGCCCGGCCTTGATATGCGACCAGTCCTTTTCTGATTGTACGGCATATGACGTGATACACGGGTTGTACCTGGGCTTTCGGAATGGGAGAATGTTCTGTGTCTGGCAGACGCTGAACGGACTCGCACTCTGACCTGCCCCACTGATATCCGAGGGAGGTATGGTGAGCGGATGAATACTGATGTCTCCCGAGCAGGCTTTACCACTGATTTACGTGGAGATTTTATCTTTTGTGGGAAGAATGATCGCACCTTGTTGCGGAAAAGCAAACTCTCCTCGGCCATGTCAAAGCGAAGCACTCAAGACAACAAGTCACCTAGCCAACTCCATTAAGGCGTGGCGCCTCTATGTTATCATATGATGACTACTAGGTGCTTTATAGTCTGGCGACTACCACATGCTCCCTCAGTCGCATACTGACAAGGCTGTCAGTCAGTCCCTTGCACCTTCCCAGGTACCTACGGGCTCATTCATTTGTGGTTGGTTTATGCCATCCATGACGCTTGTCAATAGAGTGGGAATCTTAGGATCTGACGAGAGCCAAAAACTTTTAGTCGTTCACTTGGTGCAAGTGCTTCGAAAATAGACCCAATCGCAAGCAGTTCCTCGCGCTCGCCCGATACGCGTACAAATAAACCCTTGATACCAACCCCTGATCAGGCCCCGAGGTCGAGCGATCGAAGCGCAGCTGATACCCCGCCAGTTACATTCCAGTCAGATCCTTCACATTCAGAAGCATTCACTAGCGACGGAAGGAACAGTCCAGCAAACACACCTAGTCCTGGCTTGTTGAACTTGCCTTCAGATTTACTTCCTATTGTTAGCGAAACGGGGCCGCCCACCATCGATTCCAAGGCTCCCCCCATTCCATCTGTCTTGACGGCGGTAGATGATATGCTTTCAGAAATAGACATGGATACAGTGAGCCTGCTGGATTGGATGATGGCACTAGAGTCAGGTCGCTCACTTGTAACCAGTTGGAATGCTCTCTCTGAGACAGACACACTCCCTTTAGATTTCGCTCCAACTACAACCGCTGCACCACTGGCAGAGACCTTACCAGCACCTGAGAAAATCATTACCGTATCTATTCCGACAGTTTGGAGCAGCCCTAACCAAGAAGACAGCCTCGATCAAGAAGCCGGGTCGGCCGCATACATAGGACCTGTGGAAGACCCATCTCAGCTTCACCGCACATCGTACGCACATCGACTGTCACATAAACAACCAGTAATATTAATACCTACTCAAGCAGCCGATGCATCATCAAGGAGCTGGCAAAAGTTTGCTGTGACTAGGACGCCCGCAAAACTGCTTATCACACCTCTGTTCTCTGGTCATGACTAAATGGTTGGTAATGGAGAGTCGCTGAATACTATAGCTGAGGGAGAGACAGTCCTTATCAGTTCTTCCACGCCTACAGTTCTTAATGAACACGATAGAGGCGGCCTTGTTCTGTATTCAAGTAACATGCCATCCTCCTGATTGAGGAGCTTCGGTAAAACCGAGGAGATATCTGACTCCAGATTGCGTGGGACAAGTGCTAGGCCGATGAAGGAGAGCAGAACAACATCAACATCAATAAATATAGTCTCTGGAAAACCTGCAGCCCCAACCAACACGCCCACGGTTCCTCATGGCCCAGAAGGGAGGCCTTCAACGACCACGACATCCGACACCGCGACAAGCACCGTCGGTACTGATTCCATTTTGGATCAACTTCAAAGAGCGCAACTCATATCCAGACAAAACGTGGGCGTTGCAACAGGAGCAGTGTCTGCAGGAATTGTGTTTTTCATTCTGACATTTGTACTGCACCGTTTCGTGTACCGATGGATCGGCAGGCGACGCACAGGCGTGATCCGGATCGGCCGTGAACCAAACACGAATTTACGCATAGAGTCGCTTCCGCGCAGGTCCCAGAATCTAGAGGTGTCTTACTTCTCTGACGGCTCATAAGGCCTTTTGAAGGGCAGTCTGAACCATGATTTCACATCCGTTAAATAATTCACATACTCTCCAATCACCTCAAGTGTTGTATAGGGAACTTTGTGTAGAGACAATCAATTTTCTAGTCAATCAGTGTACATATCTCAACTAACGAATCCGGAACCCGAGGGCTTTAACAAAATCATCTGTTCGCAAGATCTGTCCGACCTTACAATACCACTCTGAACATCAAAAATAACTAGATAGATTCCGAATGAACCATTCTGGATCCAGCACACACTCTGGCTCTGGGTAGGGCACGGTTTGCAGTGGTTTGCCTGGGTTCCATCCAACTGGATTGTAGTCCTGCCGGGGCCAGATAAAGAGATAAAAGTAGAAATCAGCTGCATATATGGAGTGAGTGAATCTGTGTATAGTATCAATGATCTGTGCGCGACATTATCTAATGTCACCAAGAGTGGACTCGTGTTGAGGAAGGAAGAAAGATAAGATTGTTACAGCTTCACCTGTGCGCTTATGCGCAATAGAAAAATGAATCTCGAGTTAATTAATAACTTTCTGTGGCAGGGTTGCAGACACGTGGCAAAAGACGTCCGCGGCAGTGGTAAGTGGCGAAAGCAGACTAGGTCTGTTCCAGTCAATGAAAGCTCCGTCGTCCCTATTAGTTAATAAAAGATAGGTGAACTTAGATTCGTCGACATCCAATTCGAGGAAGCTAGCAGAGTTAAATGGTAACGGATTGGCTTTAGAATCCCTGCTCTAGTTGAGCTTTCCTGGGGCACCAAAACTCTCTCCTTTGTGATAGGACAGGAAATGGTTGGTGTTACTGGCATCATACCACGTATCTCACGTGGCTTCAAGTCAATCATCCTGTGTGTTCTCATGAGAGCTCATGACCTACCGGAAGACATGTCTTGGAGCTTGCACGGTGACTCGTAGTGCTGGAGATGAAGAAATGGGGCAATATTCAAAACAGGCCAGGCCGTCCCTTTGGATAATGGATGACTTTTTAAATATTCTACCGTATGTTTTCGGCATTGGCTGCCCTGCGATTTTGAGCGCCCATTTTTGAGCCGCGGGTTTCCCGCCAGGTGTCAATATGACTGATGCGTTAGATGCACCGGGTATCCTGACAATTCGCATTTCCGAGATCTTTCTATTATCAAATCGCCTGAACTTACGATTCTGCTTGGGATTTGATAGAAATTATTGAATTTACACAGTCAGTCATCAGGGATCCCTCTTGGATACCCCTGTCGCCTCGCTCACCGAAGAGCCAACTTTTTTTCCATAACATCATCATGGATCCATTGGCGACAAAGTATCCTTTTCGTTCACCAGGGTGTGCTGTAGAAATTATCAGTGACTTGGCCGGTTGGTCAACGTCACGGGTTCAGCACCTACGTCGAGATGGGCAATCCACAGGAAGAAAATCAGGCGAGTTATGTAACCGGGCAAGGAATGGTCATGTCTAGCAAGAGTTAATCTTTACACAGATGGCCTCAAGACAATGGGAGACGACCCAGTTATGTCTCAACATCCAGGATGGCTCAATCAGTCCACTGCCATTACGTTGCTTCGCCGACCGGTGCCGATGGCTGCCTTGCTTGCAAATTGAGCTGTTTCCTCACTTTTCTTTGCATTCGGTAGATGGTTCTTTGGTACTCTCTGGGCAGGGATATTTGGTGATGGGGAGGGAGACAAGACCTAACTGGGTAGAGATGCCCGGGCATCTATGCTCCTATTCCACGTGTCGGGATCAGCCGGCTACAGGATGGCATATCACAGTCGAACTATCGAGGTTATCCTCCATACCATCTACCTAATCATCTCACTACCAGCTATGCCCGAACATAAATCTTGGAGAGCCACATGAGAAGTATTGCCACGAGGCGTGACGTCTCGGTCTGCGATTGGCAGATTGGCTATTACTATAACATCACCGATTGCCGTAGCCTAGCTATAGTCTCGATGTGCTCAGGCCATGAACACTGTACCATTTCCAATGTATACTGTAGGTAAAGTGTATTAATATGTATATTATTCGTCCCTGTCGCCAGGGATTATCGGCACCTTGGCTTTACTGCAGATAATGGCAAGCAGGCAGTATTTTCCTCCATTTTCTAGCATTAATGACGTGGATGACTTGAGGGTCGCGGCCTTGTACGGCCTGCGAACTGATAGACGAGTTGCCAGACCAGGTCCAGGGTCCGGGATGGCCCGCGAACCGGTTGCTGCGCTAGACTGGAGGTTTTCGAGTCTAAATGGCCCCCTAAGTCAGCGTACTGTACTGACAGTAGCTGCCTGAAAAGTATTCATCTTACCTTGAACTGAGCGCACAAGACCCCTGCCACAGATGGGGCTCTTACCCACCTGGTTCATGGGCGACGATTTCGAAGTCTCAGCGGTTGGGACCGCCTGTCCTCCACTTTCCACCTGCTCCGGTCCTGCCCCATCACGGAGCTTGGTATGCGTCCGATGAGCCGGCACCCTAGTAGTTGCGAAAGGAGGCGCCTCCCGCGTTTTTTATTGCTCTTTGCGAGCCTTTTTCGCCGCCATGCCCTGTTCTGTCTGACATTCTTTCTCAACTGACGAAGTTTAGACCGTAAGGATTCTGCGGTTCTTGGGCGGATGGTCTTTGAATACTCCTCGGCCCTCATGTCCCACGACCACTCGGAATCCGGATGTAGGACCATCCAGTGTGTGTTGTGGTTCGTGCCCCTGCCAAGCAATAAGATCATTATGTAAGCTGGCCGTTCCATTTGGCTGGCCGCCATCAAACATTCACTTCTACCCAAACGCGTTCCAATGAGCAATCTTGCGCGTCACTGACCGGGTATGTCATCGCACATCTTCGTTCAATGTTCGAATCCCTCAAGATGAGGTCGTCTATCATGCGAATACTGCCTTCTATTCCTCCCGCCCTGCTCCGCCGGCCTCCGCAGATTTCGAAGCGATGCGTGTCCTCAAACGGGGCAGCACAAAGCCAGTGAGCAAAGGATGCTGTCCCAAGGGACTCAGACCGCCGGACGGCCAGGAAGGGGCTAACGGCGATGGACTGCCTTTGACCAAAGCTTATTCAACCTTTCAATGTTGCCCTTGTTAGCCGGTTTCCATCCACCCTCGGCTGTAGCGTTCGCGGACCTACCATTGCCGACACTACCACGACCCAATAGCGTATCCGCGATAGGAGTCTGTTCGCCGTCAGCAGCTGCGGCTTTACTGATTGAGGTTGCGAGAACGTTCTTGATTTCCGTGATGTCCTTGCTGAGTGTTTCTTGGGCGCGTGCGGTCGCGTGGACTTCCGCGGCCAGTTGGCTGGTGGTAGTGAGGTCTTGGGTTTTTCGGAGCTAAGCGTTGAAGCTTTCAAGGAGTGGTTCGATCATATTCCAGTTTGGTGCTCGATTTTTGCCTAGTGGGTTGACTCGTACACGCTTGCCACCGTCGGAAGGTTTTTCACCAGCAAAGAGTTTTTCACCAGCAAAGACATCTCCACTGGGAATACTAATTCTCCCCTGTGGTTTTCTCCCCAAGATCTTCGCACAAGAAGAAGCCCTAAACCTCTTCGACAACCGACAACTGTACTTGCCGGTTGATCCACGCCATGACCTCGTCCACGGTATCTTTCACAATGCTAGGGTCCACATCTCGCCGTCGCTGTTTTAGCCGGTTTTCCGATGGTACATCGTACTGGTGGACGACATCCTGGGTTAGTGTGGCATAGACCACATTAAATAGGTGTCCGGTGTACCATTTGTAAATGTCCGCACTCTTGGCTTTTCGAAAATGGGCAATATCAAGAACAAACCCGCAGGCTAAAAGCCCGTCCAGAAACCTAATAATCCGCTCCCTGTCGTTGGACACATTGATTGTCCTCTCCGGCCGAAAAGGCGCCCTGACGTGCACGGGAAGCTTTCCCAAAGGTAGGACATTGCTCCCAACATCCATCCCCGCCTATCAAAGGCATTGGTGGATCAAAATATGTGTCGCGAATATTACAAACAAGGATTGATGTTGGTACACATACTGAACATGGTGCACACTTTTATGTGATACCAGGGAGCCTGCTAGGAGTAGACCTCATGCTGGGCCTCCCCTGGATAAAACAACATGATGGGCGACTGGAACCGAAACGGGGGAGATAATACCTCCGCTCCACAGGCGCTCGACTGAAGAATACTGTTCTACATAAGCCTAAGAGGCTAGGGATAGTTGAAATCAGTGCTGCTGCGGTACAGTGCCATATCCGCCAACAGAAGAAGAAGCCTGGGACTGCTGTTCAAATGTTTAGCGCCACACTGCAGGATATTGATAAGGCACTAAGGGTAAAGGAGAAACCTGACCCACAGAAGACACTACCTCCTCAATACCATGAGTTCCTACCTCTGTTTGAACCGAATAATGCCAGTACTCTGCCACCCCATCGAGGACTAGGGATGGATCACAGTATTGAACTCATTAAACAGCCAGATGGGAAAGATCCGGAAGTCCCATGGGGGCCTCTTTATAACATGTCAAGGGAAGAGCTGATTGTACTTCGGAAGGAACTTACAGAACTGCTTGATAAGAACTTTATCCGTGTTAGTAGCTCATCTGCTGCTGCCCCTGTGTTATTTGTTAAGAAGCCTGGTGGTGGTCTAAGGTTCTGTGTGGATTACCGAGCATTGAACGCCTTGACCAGGAAGGACCGATACCCCCTGCCACTGATCCATGAGACATTGAACCAAGTTGGACGAGCAAAGTGGTTCACCAAGCTTGATGTATCCGCCGCTTTCCATAAGATTCGAATCACCAAAGGCCAGGAATGGCTGACAGCATTCCGGACACGGTATGGACTATTTGAATGGCTTGTCACCCCCTTTGGATTGGCCAACGCTCCGAGTACCTTCCAGAAATATATAAACTGGGCACTACGGGAGTACCTGGATGAGTTCTGCTCTGCCTATCTTGATGATGTGCTTATCTTCACAGATGGATCATTAGATCAACATCGTGAACATGTCTATAAGACTCTTAGCAAGCTACAAGAGGCAGGACTATACCTGGATATCAAGAAATGCGAGTTCGAATGTACCAAAACCAAGTACTTAGGGTTTGTGATAGAAGCTGGGAAGGGAGTGGCCATGGACCCTGAGAAGGTTGAAGCTATTCAAGGCTGGGAAGCCCCTACAACAGTTCGTGGAGTCAGGAGCTTCCTGGGATTTGCAAACTTCTATCGACAGTTTATCCCTAAGTTCTCCCAATTAACCAAACCGCTCACTGACCTGACACATAAGGGAATGGCTTATCAGTGGACTGAAGAACATCAGCAATGTTTCCAACAACTCAAGAATCTATTTATACAGGGACCAGTGCTTGCCCCCTTTAATCCAACATATGGAACAGTGGTAGAGACAGACTCATCAGGTTATTGCTCAGGGGGGACCCTGTCACAATACCATCCTGATGGACAACTCCACCCATGTGCCTACTTCTCCAAGCGTCATGCCCCTGCTGAATGTAATTATGAGATTCATGATAAGGAACTGCTGGCTGTTATCCGCTGCCTAGAAGCATGGGATGCAGAACTCCGGTCTATCCCATTCTTCAAGGTAATCACTGACCATAAGAACCTGGAATACTTCTACTCACCCCGGAAGCTCACTGAAAGACACGTGAGATGGAGCCTGTTCCTGTCTAAATTCAACTTCTCATTTGAATACCGCAAGGGAAGTGCAAATACCCAAGCCGATGCCTTATCAAGAAGAGATCAGGATATGCCACAAGATAACTCCGACGAACGTATCCAATCCCGAACCTTCCAACTGCTAAAGGCTGGACACCAGCCAAAGAATATCATGGCGCCAATAATAAACCCTGGGTTGATTGACCTGTGGGTGGAAGCAAGGGATCATGATGCTACCTACCAGGAAGTAGTACAGATCCTGGAGAAGGGTGAAGCCAGAAACCTTCCATCACGGCTGAAACTACAGGTTTCCCTTAGTGAATGTAATATCAACCACCAAGGCTATATCAACTACCGCAACAGAACCTGGGTACCAGAACATGAACCGCTAAGAACTCATCTCATTCAACAAGCACACGACTCGATACTTACAGGCCACCCTGGGCGGAATGAGACATATGCACTGGTCAGCCGTGAATACTATTGGCCAAACATGTCAAGTGATATTAAACGTTACCTCCGGAATTGTGATGTATGTGGGCGAGCAAAAGCCTGGAGAGATAGAAGAAATGGGTTACTAAAACCACTACCTGTTCCTGACCAGCCTTGGCGAGACATCTCATTGGATTTCATCACTGATTTACCTGAGAGTGAAGGATGCTCGACCCTCCTAGTAATTACCGACCGACTTACCCGGGGTGTGATCCTGGAACCAATGAGCTCTACCACAGCTGAGGATCTTGCATGCGTGCTTATCCGTTCACTTATTCGACATCATGGAGTCCCCCGGTCAATGGTATCAGATCGAGGAAGCCAGTTCATAAGCCAGACTTGGTCACGCATATGTCAGCTACTAGAGATTAAACGACTCCTCTCCACAGCCTATCACCCCCAAACAGATGGATCTACAGAACGCGTTAATAGTAGTGTTGAGACATACCTCAGGATCTATGTGTGTCATGGCCAGGATAACTGGCATAATCTGCTACCTATAGCAGAATATGTCCTGAACACACGCACGTCTACAGCAACTGGAATGTCCCCCTTCTTCTTAAGCCATGGGTATAACCCATCACCGTTCGAGACCATGGCAGACCAAGCAGCAACCCTGTCCCAGGAGAATGAAACAAGAGGAAGCCCTGTTCAGATTGCAGATTCCGTTGTACAGAAGTTGAAGGAAGCTGTGCAATGGGCGAATGCATCCCTCTCCTTCACACAACAAGAGTCAGAACGACAAGCTAATAGGAGGCGCTCCCCCGCACCAATATATAAAAAGGATGACCTTGTTTGGCTGAACCTGAAGAACATGCGCACTGACCGGCCATGCAAGAAATTAGATTGGAAGAACGCCAAGTACCGTGTATTAGAAGTCAAGGGAACTCATACTGTTAAGCTTGATGTTCCTAAAGGAATCCATCCAGTATTCCATGTTGATCTTATTCGACCAGCGGGACATGATAAGCTCCCGTCACAGCATCAAGATGAGAGCCTTCCTCCAGCAATCCAGATAGATGGTGAGGATGAGTACATGGTAGAATCAATCTTGGATAAGGCCCTTATTCGAAGAGGAAGAAATGGATCAGCAATACGGAAGGGAAGGGACCTGCAGTGGCATTACCTTGTGAAATGGTCGGGATATTCAAACCCAACCTGGGAACCTGTTGAAGCGCTGGAAGACACAGTTGCTGCTGAGACATGGGAGACCAAGCACCCTGTGAGTATAGAGGGAGAGATGTCGGCTAGCAAGCCTGCTATAAGGGCATGACATGCTCTTATAACACAGCCAATAGCCAATTCATTCTAGGTTAAGTTGCCTTCCCATGCTTGGGTTCCAAGCATGGTACAGGCGGAACCATGGAGTCCAGGAAACAGTGCAGTTCGGAACGCCCAAATAGAAAAGAAAAAAGTTGCTTACTACTAAAACGCCGCAGCGCTTTCAGCGAACCGAATACGGCCACGCAGGCCCCGAAACCACCCCTCAGGGACGCCAGTTGCCTGGGACCAGTGGTCCCAAAGCGCTAGGAGCGCCTGAAGCAGCTCCCTCACAAGGTGAGGGGGGAGAGCGTTGAAATCGGCTTGCTGGGAGTAGACAGTGAGGCCGTAGAGGGCCAGGAGATCAGAAAGTTGGTCGAAACTAACCATCATGAATGATGCCTACAGGAGAGAATAGCTACGCGTGGGAAGGAAGTCATGACCTTAAATAACACTGGATTTCAACACTAGCCTAAAGCAAGGCTGGGATTGAGCAAGTTATGGAAGGTGCAGGTGAGGGGAGCTGTGTTAGATATGGTGAATATAGGTCAGCGCCCGAATCCTGTATGTGTTACTTCCTCCGAGCACGATATCACTGAAACAGGAAGGAGGGGGGGTATTGTTATGGGAACTCCGCTGGAGCCCTACTATCAACTCTGCCTTAGGCATCATTTCTAAGACATTGGCCTCAGGCATCAAAGATCACGTGTTCACCCCTGTTGGCCATGTCAGAACTCCAACAGCCACTGTATCCTGGTTTTCTTCAGCTATTCCATCATGTATCGAGTACGCAACTAGCTCGCTTCGGGCCTTGCCCATAACACTTGACCGAGAAATAGGGTCTTCAACCATATGTACTTATTTCAGCGAAAACATCATGTACTGCTGTAAGGAGTGAATATATATT
>JAJAED010000104.1:0-13719 GCA_021437015.1 Aspergillus jensenii | reverse complement strand
ATTATTAGAAGCTTATAGGTATATTTATTAATCTAAATAATATAATCTAATATTTATAGATTTTAAAGTATATCTTAAATATTATTAATAATTTATAATCTTTTCTAATTTATAATCTATAATATATATTATATAGGTCTAATTATATATAGATCTTTATAATATCTAGATAATCCAGGATTTTATCTAGTAATAGTAATAGATATATATTCTTAATAATAATAGTATTTAATTTATAATAGTCTATATAAAGTTATAAGCTATTATCTTTCTTTAGTATAAATAATACTAGTAAACTATAAAAACTCTTTAATAATTTAATTTAGTTTTTTTTAAGTACTTTTACTATATATTTATATAAAACTTATAGTTCTCTTAAAGATAATAAGTAAATTAATTTTAGTAAAAATCTCTTATCTTATTCTAGTTTAATAATATAGTCCTATTCTTAATATTATAAAAATAATCCTACTTTTTTTTTAAAAAAAATATTTATAAAATTATAATATTACTCTAGGATTACTAACTCTATAGTTTAGATCCTATTAATTTTAATTTAGAGATAGTTATTTTCTAATTAAATCCTTACTTAGTATACTTATATCTTTATAGTAATTTCTATAGTATATTCTTATATAAATATAACTATTTCTAGATTTATAAATTTCTTTTTATAGTATTTCTATAACTTATTATACTAATCTATTAACAGGTTAATAGCTTCTAGCTAGTCTTAACCTAGAATTATATTATACTTATTTATATTAATAACTTTAAATCTTAAGTATTACTTATATAGTTTATCTTTTATATCTCTTATATATATTAATAATATATAGCTTTTATAAAAAATTATACTATAACTATTTATTATATATATTTTTTTTAGTATCTTTTTATTATTTAGAAATAAGTTCTATTTAATCTAGTATTAGCCTATAAAACTTATCTTTATACTAGAATCTAGAAAGATCTATATCTTTTACAGCTATCTCTATTTTTTTTTTAGAGATATTATAAATATAATTATTTTTTATTACTATAGTTTAAAAAGAAAACCTAGTATCTTTACTATATAAAACTCTAGATTTTTAAGTTTTTTTAATTTATTTATAGTTTTATTAGATTTTATATTACTTTTTAGTATATATACTCTACTGCCTACTAGTTAATACTATAATCTAATATATCTAGTTTTACTATAATTATAGTAGTCTAGATTATTTTTATATACTTTTATATTTTTTATCTTTTTTTAAATATTATACTAGTACTTATAGCTTTTATTATAAATCTATAATTTCTTATAACTACTTCTACTACTATATCCTCTTTTTCTAGAGGAATCTTATATACTATTTATTAATATATATATTCTATAAATCAGGGTTTCTTTAAAGTTCCTATAATTATAGTTTAACTCTAGTACACTCTAGTATTCTAGAATTAATTATTTAATTATTAAAAGATATATTATATATATATTATAATTCTCTAGTTCTTATAGATATTATATTATCTTTTTATAAATCTTATTATATATTTTAAAATATAAGATAGTCTTTTATACTTTATTATCTAGTAGTTTAGTTAAATATTACTTAAATCTTTTAAGATATTATATAAATTTATATACTAACTAGTATATTTATTATTTTATATTATAATATAATATTATTATTTCTTACTATAATATTATCAGGTTATTAATTATATATAATAAAGTACTATTAAAGTTATTCTATATAAGATTTTCTAGTAGAGTTATATATATTCTTTTCTAGTTATATAGCCTAGGCGCTGTTAAAAATAATAATATATAAATAATCTTTCTTTTATTTATTAAATAGTATTCTAAGAATATTTAAAAATAATTTTCTATATATAGATATTAGTTAGAATATTTATATAAATTATATCCTATAAAATTCTTTACTTATAGATATTCTCTTAGAAATCTAATTATTTAATTTCTAGTATTATCTAATCCTAAGGACTAGTTAATTTATAGTAATTCTATAGCTAGTTATACTAATAATTAAGTATTTTAGAATAATATTTCTATATTTATTTATATAGACTTATTATTTATATATAATCTTATTTCTAGAATAGCTTATTCTTTCTATAATAATATTAATTTAGTATATTATATAGCTTTTTCTTCTTCTCTAAGAAGTTTTTTAATATCTTTACTAGTTTACAGGTTATTTTTTTTAGATTATCTTAGTTCCTGGAATTAGAATAAATCCTTGTTTATTATTTCAGGGCTAGAAGAAGTATTTATACTATTATTTATTTTTTTTATATTTATAGATTCTAGATCTTCTTCTATTATAATAGAGATTTATATTATTATATTATTTTATATACCAGGGATTATCCAGTTCCGCGTGCTGTAGTATTAGGTTTACTCCTGAATTCTATCTTTTATTATAACTGCATGTATCAGGCCTCTAAAAGAAGATTAATTAGAACTATAAGATTATAATACTAATATAGTAGTGCTCTAGGCATTATAAAGATATAATATATAGTTAGTAGAGAATAGGTTTATATTTAATAAAACTAATTACTGGTTCTTCTAGCTGAGAACCAGCAGTGTAATATATGGTTATATATCATATAACAGCTGCTTGGCAGCTGCAGTGTGCCTGAGGCACTATTATACAGCGTCCGCAGGTAGCGGTGTATAATAGATAGATTTAGTATTAGTATGATATACTTTAATAAAACTAGTAGAGGTCTTATCTTTTTTATTATCTAAATAAACTATTTTAGTAGTTCTAACTTCAGGTTCTCTGTAGTAAGTAGGGTAATTATTAGTTTAGATAAGAGACTTAGTAAAATAGATAGGATAAGTACTAGTTTTAGGAAAAGTATATACCGGTTTAATATTCTAGTAAGTAGATTAGTCTTAAATAGTATAGCTAGAATTAGTAAGAGACTATTTAGTAAGATAGATATTTATTTAATTCTATAGTTAATATAGATTTCAGGAATTATTATTAAAGATTATATTAGTATTTATATTAGTATTAGATATTTAGTTACTATTACTTATAGAGGGCCTATTATATAGAAATCTATTATTATTAGCTTAGTATATTAGACGGGCGTAGCCTTATACTTGATAGGGATGATTTTATTAGTATAACAGGAATATATTTACAGGATATTAGTATTACGGTCTAATAGTGTATAGCTGGTACTACTATCTAAAGAGCTAATATAGTAGGTGACTGTATTATTAATTAGTATTATAATTCTATTAACTATTATAGTTACTATTATAGCTATTGTAGCTATCTTACTAGGGTAGTAAGTTATAGGGTTTATTATCTTTAAATTTATTTTTATTACTATTTAAGTCTTGGGTATAGCTAGCCTTTTAATTATTATATTTAGTAGTAAGGTTCTGCTATAGATATTATTTTTAATCTAGGGTTTTAAGGAAGGTACTGAGTATAGTATCAGTTTCAGGTTTAAAAATATTTTATTAAAGATTTATATCTAAATAGTTCTAAATAATAGATATCTAGTTAAATTAGTTATTAATTTTAGCTGTATAATAGTAATAGATAATATCTTTAGTAAATACTTATATAGTCTTACTAGTATAAATATTAATATAAATATAGTATATAGTATAGAGCTTTTAAAGTATTTAGTAAAGATTTAATTTAAATTATTTAAAGAGATATAGGATCTAACCTTCTTTAAGAAGTATAATATATATAGTAATCTTTTTAAGGGTATTAAATTAGAATATAAACTATTAAATAGCAGCATTATAAAGGTATACCTAGAAGTTAACTTTAATAAAATCTTTGCCTTTATATAAAGTAATATCTTAGATATAGTTAATAAAAATATTAATATCTTTATAGTATATAGTATTACATATATATTTTATTAAAATATTATTATATATATCAGGCTAAAAGTAGCTGATATTATTAGTCTTTTATATACTAGTAGTGTTCACAGCTTCTAGTACAGGGGTAGTATTAATATTACTATTTATATTATTATTACTATTAAGATAGTTATCAGGCGGGTTATTAGTATTATTATTACTAGAAAAGTCTTTATTATCAGGAGATCTACTAGCTGCGGGACAGCAGCGTAGTCTAGAACAGGGATTATAATATAAATCTCTCTTAAGTTTAGTAATTTATTTATTAATAATAGTTTAATTATACTATATAGTTATTTATATCTATTAAAGTATATATATAAGATCGTGTATTATAGGTTCAGGGCCTTGATTTATACCTGCAGGTAGGTTTATAGAGCTGCCTGTATATAAAATTAAGGAGTTACTAGAGCCTGTATTTAATATAATATAGATATTTAATATTATAGGATTAATATTTAATAGTAAGCTTATAAACTAATAATATACTGGTTTTCTAGAATATATATAAGATTAGTAGCGGAGATAGTATTTAAGCTTAGTACTAAAATTAATAAAAGGTTTAGTAAGCTTAATATATAGCTTAAATTAGAAGTATATATTTAGTGTAATAATGTTAGTAAGATTAAATAGGGTAGTAATAGGTTTGCTTAGTATAATAACAGGTTTTTTAGTAGATTCTAGATTAGTAATTTTACTTACAGGTGAAATATACTAATTAATAAAAGAGATAAAAATATTAAATAATAAATATCTTTAAGTTTTTAATAAAGGCGAGGCTTGATAAACTTATATAAGATATATAGTTAGTAGTATATTTAATAGATCTAATAAATTAAAGTATATTAAGATAAGAGTAGATAATATAAGTATAGCTAACAGTATACTAGATTTAATATATTAGTAGAGTTAATCTTTAAGAATAATAGCCTTAGCCTTATCTTTACCTGGAATAGAGAATATATATAATAATATAGTAGATAAAGCATGTAAGTAAATACTAAAAAAATATATTAGATTTATATTATTAGTCTCTAGAATATCTGTTAATCTAATTTACTCTAGGTAATCAGGATACTGATTATAATATATACTTTTAATAAAATAATAAAATTTGTTAATAGTAGTATTAATTAAAGGATAATTAATCTTCTATAATACAGGATATTAGTAAGTCTTTATAGAGATAGATATAGAGGTATAAGTAGTAATAAATTTAATAAGATAAATTAATAGGGTATTAAATTACTAAGTATAGAGACTTAATAAGGTTTTATAAAATACTTATAATTAGTATTTAAGTTTAGTAAGATAGAGCTCTGGGTTTACTAGTATTAAAGTAAATAAAAGACTTAGAATATAAGGAAAAGGATTAAAGTACAGGTCTTTAATAAATTAGAGATAGATTTAATAAAGCTAAGTAAGAAATTAATATAAATTAATAAGTTAGAGATAGAATTAGATAAAAGTAGGATAATAGATAGAATAAAGATAGAGTAATATAGCAGTATAAAATATATTAAAATATCAGAAAATAGTAGAGAAGTATATAGAACTTAAATTTTAACTTATATAATAATTTATTTAAAAAAGACTTAATAAAATTAATAAAAAATAATTATTTAAGATCCTGATTAATAGACATGCTACCAGTTTATAAAAGTATTAAGATAGTTAAAGATAATTTATTAAATATCAAGGACAGCCGGGTAGAAATAGCGGGTCCAGAATAACTAACTAACTATTCGGCTAGTCTGAATTAGTACTAGCGAGGAATTGCGTAGAAATTGATGAAGGCGAGCTTCAGATATCGACAGAGTAAGCGGGCAGTACGGCCACATAGATCCTGAAATATTAATAATTACTAGTAATCTTAATACTATCTAAGTATTAAAATAGAGATATAATAAAACTAAATCTTTAAAAATTCTAATAATAAATATTTAATATAGAAAAACTAAGATTAGGCTTAAAATAATATATTTAATAAAATGTCACGATATGACCAGTTGTCGCCTATCAACGCCTACTGAAGATCTCCTGTTATTTATTATGTTTATATACTGACGAGTTTATATTATTCTAACTGAATGGTTTTAGCTCTACTTCTTAGATCCTGTTATTTAGTTAAATTAATACTTTACTTATTCTATTAAGATTGTTTTCTTATAATAGTAGTAGCATGTCCTACTAATCAGGGATATCTAGAAATTATTATTATTAAATCCTAAGAGTTTTAATTATTTAAATATTATATTAAAACTCTAGTTAATAATTATCTCTCCTAGAGCTTATCCTACTTAATAAAACTTTATTATTAGCTAGAGATAATACTAGTAAATAAAATTATTAATTATCTATTTTTCTTATCCTTAATATTATTAAATTTATTAAGTAATTATTTAGAGCTATATTTAAATAAGCTTACTTATTAATTAAATACTTATTATTAATCTGCTGGTTATTTTACTAGCTAGTTTACTAGTTATAGTATCTATCTATTTTCTTATTTATTATCTACTATTATTTTTTTTATATTATTAAAAACTATCCTGTATTCTACTAATTAAATATTAGAATATTCTACTATTTATAAAGCTATTAAGGAATTCTATTATTTAATTAAGTACTTTAAAATTAATAATATAGATATATTTCTTTATTAAATAATAAATAACTAAATTCTTAAAATTAATATTACTAAGCCTGCTCTATCTCTTAATAATTAGTTTTATCTAAATTTAATAAGCTATTTTATTTTATTTATTATTAATAAAAAATTTATTTTTTTTTCTTTAGATTTTCTTACTATAATATCTTTTATTATATATCTAGTATTTTATTTTACTATAATTATTAATAAAATTTTCTATTATTAATAAAAATATAAATTTATAAGTTTTTTATAGCTATATTTAATTTTAAAGAGATTCTTTAACTATATTAGTTTTATTAAATTTAATTTTATAAATAACTTTAATAGTCTCTATAATAATAGTTAATATAAAAATCCTTATATTTTATCTACTATTACTATTAAGCTACTTACTATATTTAACAAGCTATATAAGATAGTTACTACTATAATAATATAAAATCCTACTTCTTTAATAAGATATAAAAATTAATATAATATTAAAGATCTAGTATTTAAAGATTTTAATAATAATTATTACAGCTATAATAATTATAATCAGGTATTTATTTTCTTTAATAATAATATAAATTAGAATTAGTCTTAATAAGTCTTTATAATATAGCCTAAGCCTACTCTAGTAAATATATTACTTATTTTATAGTAAACTAATATCTATATTAGCTAGCTTAAAGTCTATATTATTAAGACTTAATCTTAATACTATACTAATATTTAGTAAGTTAATCCTACTAGTAATAAAAGATCTTAAATATCTAGAGATATTCTAATTAATAATTATTTTATTAATTCTAATACTATTATTAGCTATACTAGTAATTAAAAAATAGATAAAATTAGTTTCTTCTAGCTTAATATAATTAATAATATTTTAATTAAGTAATAATATAATTTTATATATTATAAAGATATAAATATATTTATAAACTATATTTATAATATTATAATATATAAAAAAAGCTTATAATTAAAGTAAATATTTAAATTTACTTTTATAAAACTACTTTATATTAGTTTATCTTATAACTTATTAATTTAAAAAAGATTATTTTATATATTATTTTTATAGAATAAAATTAACTTATTTATTTCTTATATTATTTTAAAGTAAATCTTTAAGTAGTATTATAGAAGCTATATATCTTAAATTATAATTACTTTAATATTAAGACTAGTTATACTCTCTAATTCTTTATAAAAAATATTATTTATTATTATTATATAGCTAATATTATTAATCTATTTAATTAAATATCTATAATTTAGAACTACCTTAATATTTATCTTTAAAAAAATATACCTGAATCTACTATTAATATTTTACTTACTTAATTTCTTAAGTAACTTAAATATAAGAAATATTTCTAGTAAAATCTTTTTATTAACTATAATTCCTGTAAAGATAAGCCTTGTAATAATAATTTAAATAATAGTCTTAAATCTTACTATAATAATAATATTTATAATAATAGTTTCTATAATTAGAATAATATATAGTAATAACCTGCTAATTAGTATTATTTATAAAATAAGTTAATATTCTATTTTATATACTAATTATTTTACTAGTAACTATATAATTAAAGCTATATTCTATAAAATTTATACTAAAGCTAAAATTATTATTTATAGTAAAACTAAACCCTAAGTTAAAGCTTATTATTTAATTCTAACTTTAATACTAATTTTTCAGGATTTCTATATAGTAGATTCTCTATAGAATCTTACTAAAACTAGCTAGTATAAGTAAACTCTAATTATAGCAGGAGTTATAATAATTATTAATCTTAGAATTAATACTTAAATAATAACTATATCTATAATACTAATATTAATATATCTCTTAATAATAATACTTATTTTATAGAATAAATTATTATATCTATATTCTAGGCTATATCTACTCCTATATTAATAAATTTTATAGAATACTTAATTTTATCTATATCTATTATTTATACTAAATATCTTTTATCTAATTTCTCTATATACTATAGTAGTACTATAAAAGAAATTAATATTAAAATAAATATTAAATCTAGACCTAATACTAATCTTACTAATATTATAATAATTAGTATTAAGAAAGATATTAATTTAGTATTCTAAGTATTAAGCTTAGCCTGCTCTATATATTATACTAAATTTAAATTAAATAATAAACTATATAAATACTTATATAAATATCTCTTAAATTATATTAATTCTAGTTAACTAGAGAAGTCTACTCTAATAATTAATACTTTAATAGCTGCTTTTTATATTATATTTATAGTAATACTTTTAGACATATATATTATTAAATTTAATTATAATTATAAATCTAATATTATTTTAATATAAATTTATTAAAGTATAGTTACTCTAGCTAGTATAAATATAACTAAAATATATAAAAAAATTATACTTAATACTAGTTACTTTTAGTCTATTAATAATACTTAATTCCTATATTTAATATTTAGAGTTAAAATTAAACCTATAAAATAGTCTATTATTATTAGTAATTTAAAATTAAAGTATTTTTTTTATATATATATTATATTTAATCTATACTTTTTTTAATAAGATATTTAAAGATTTTATTTTTATAAAAATCTCTATTATAGTTTTTCTAGTTAAGAATTCTAGTATTCAATTACTTCTAGATATGAAAAATATAACTAAATAAGATATTATAATATCTAGTAACTAGTTTATTACTACTATTAAATTTAAATCTAAAATTCTTTTATATATATTAACTTATACTAAATTATTTATATACTCCTATATTAAAGTATCTATATATTTATAGAAGTCTTTACTAGCTAGTAGAGACTTTATATTTATATCTAGTAATAAATTAATTATTAGTAATTAAGAATTAGCTAGTAAGGTCTTAGTATATAGATACTTAATAAATAATAAATTTATATTTATTAAAGTAATTAATAAAAGTTTTATTTTTATATTAATTAAAAAACATGCCTGCTTTAATATTATATTTAATTATAAATATATTATTATCTATTATATTAATTTTTTAATAACTAAGCTTACTTACTTATTATTAAATTTTTATATTCTAATAATAGTTCTAAGAAACTAGAGAAACTAAATCTGAACTTATTTAATTATAATCTTAAAGATATATATTAAGATCTTTAGTCTAGTTTAGATTATAAATATAGGTACTATATAAAATATACTTTAATAAATACTTTTATAAATATTTGAAATAATAATAATAATAATAAATCTATAAAAAACAAAAAATAAATATATCTTAATCTATCTAAATTATTAAATAAATAAGAAATATTTTTTAATAATACTTATATATTATTAAACAGAGTTACTGTCTATTATAGATAAGATAAGTTTTTAACTAAATAATATTAGTATCTAATTAATTAATTTAATATTTAAATTAATCTAGATAGTTCTAATCTTAAAATAGTTAATATCTTTAAAGACTAATAGATAGAGATTCTTATGAAAGATAATTAAAAATAATATTTATTTAGATCTTATATTTACCGCTTGAGTTCTATTAATAAAATAATAATTAATAAAATTTTTAATTCTTTTTATAATCTAAATAAAATAAAAATTATTATTAGCTATACTCTTACTAGATTTTTTATATTTATTATCTAGTATATAATTATTAATCTATAAATTCATAAAGTAAAATAAAAAAGCTGTATTATAATTAATCTATATAAAATAAATAAAGAATTAGAACCTGATTATTATTTTATATTTATATAACAAGATATTATTAATCTTATATATAGTTATTAATTTATTTTTATTATTAATATTATTAAATTTTTCTATTAGTAATCTATTAAGAAAGCCTATTAAAAATATCTAGTAATAGCATTTTATTATAAATAGAAAGTATTCTATATTATTCAATTTAATTCAATTCAATTCAAGTTCATTACCCTGTTGTAGCTAGATAGGTGTTCTGGCTATGCGGGTGCTTCGTCAGTTAAAGCAGACTTAAAGCTATTAATATTATTTTAAATATAGTAGTAACTCTATATAAATAGAAATAATAATAATTAAAGCTGTTTTATATAACTAGCTTATTATCTTTTTTTATTTTTTAATATTAATTTATTCTTACTACTTTATTTCTTTTATAGTTCCTTCCTGCTTTAGTATTATAATTATTAGTTAATTTAATAGCTAGTAGCTTATTCAGGGCCTTTTAATTCTTATCTTTAGTATCTAGTTTTATTATTCTTTAGCTTCTAGTTTTCTTAGCAAGCCCGGTTCCTAGTATAGGCCCTGGCTAGTATAGTTCCTAATTTTAGTAATATAATAAATTACTATGAACTTAGCTTATACTAGATAGTAATATTTTATATAAATAAGCTGGTCTCTTTTCTATAGTTAAATTACTCTAGATCTCCAGGGCCTCCCGAGAATCTAGATTTACTTAAATATCTCTAAACTAGTTTAGTAAATCTATTTTTAGTATAAATTTAGCTATATATCTAACTATCTTAGAATCTAAGACTAACTAGTTATAAATAGTATTCGTGCTAATATCTATATATAATATAATTTTAATTATTATTTCTACTTACTTTACCTGCTATCTCTTATATATTAAAAGAATATATTATAGAGTCTGCCTAGCCTGGCTTTAGTATATATACTAACTATTAGAATATTATTTTATTTAAAAATAATAATAATTTAGTATAGGGTATTCTAAATAGAGCAATATAATTATTAAAATATAAAATTTTAAAAGATCTTTATATAGCTATAATATAATTTTTTTAAAATATTTTATTAAGTATCTAGTAAATCTTATCTTTTTAGTAATTATTTATTACTTTTTTTATTATTTATTAATTCTCTAGTATATTCTTTATTTGGCTATAAAGATAAATTAGATTATAACTTTCTTAAATTTCTACCCTATATTAAAAACTTTATTCTAATCTTAATTTAGATTCTATAGTATAGCCAGTTTTATTTTATAATCTATTTTTTTATTCTTTTATGAACTAATATATATAGATATTTATTAAATTATTAGATTAATAGCTAACTTCCTTAGATTCTAGATATATTAATATATTAATTAGAAGAGATACTAGCTTAAAAATTATTATAAATTATTAATAGTCTAGACTCCTACTTAAAAATTAAAAAATATTATAATAACTACTAGGTTTAGAGATTCTAATATATATATAATTTTTAAAGTAATTTTTAAAACTATATTAATTCTAGCTAGTTTTATTATATATATACTAGCCTGGGCCTTTATTTCTAGATATCTTTATCAATACTAGCTAGCTTAGGAGTTTACTATAAAGCTACTAATTAAATCTTAATATCTACTTTTATTTATATACTATATTATATATTCTAGGCTTACTAGAATATTTCTATATATAGTATTATAATACTTTAATACTTTTTTAAGATCTTTTATAATTAATATTAAAATAGATTTTTTTTTATTATTTTAGAATATAAATCTTTCTTATTTTTTATTCTTTATTTTTTTTTAATTTTAGAATTATATTCTAGCCTTATATAAAAATCTTTAAAGAGATAAGATTTTTTAAATATTTTTTATTTAAATTTTATCTCTTATTATTCAGGCGAGCCTATATAAGTTTAATATAAATTTTAATAATTATTTTTTTAACTATCTACAAAACTTATAGGTTTATAAGTAATAAAAATAGTTTAATATCCAGGACTATAATAATTATAAACTTAAATACTCTAGATATTATAATTACTATATATTTCTAGATTTTTTTTAGCTAGCTAATTAGTAACTTCTATTTTATTAATTTTATATTAGTAGATATATATTATACAGTAATCTTCTAGAAAAGCTATAAAATTATTACTATTTAGTAAATTATCTATATCTTTATTAACAAGGTTCTCTAGATTAATCTATAAATACTTTTTAAAATCTCTAAAAACTTATTAGCTTTAATTATAAGCTTTTTCTAATATAAATTAAAGCTTAGTATTTTATTAATGTGGAAGTGTTGGGATAGATGAAGATGATTCATTAAATATCAAGGACGGCCGGGTAGAAATGGCGGGTCCGGAATAACTAACTAACTAATAAGCTAGACCGAATCGGTATTGGATAAGAAAATTAATAAAGATAGACTTCGGATATTAATAATAGTAAGACAGCACGGCTATAGATATAGATTAAATTAAGAATATAGTAATTTTATTAAATATAAATATTAAATAAAGTATTAAATTTTACCTGTAAATAAAATATCAGAGTAGGGGAGGCTTAGAGTAAGGCTTAATAAGTAAAATAAATAATAAAGTAAAGTATAGATATTAAAATAAAAAACTTAGAGTTATATTTAATAAGTAAAATAGAAAAAAAAAAAATATAAAAGCTTAAAATAGTTTTAGTAAGTATAAAAAAAAATATAGTAAAGTTATAAATTAAAAAAAAGATTTTATAAAGCTTTAAAATTAGTAATAATATGTTTAGAATTAATAAAATTCTTTTTATAAAACTATTAGTTATATTTAGAGCTATATCTATACTAGTAAATATAATATTTAGTAAAAGAAGTATACTTTTATCTATAGAGATCTATACGGCAGTTAAGTATATATTTAATTTTATAATAATTATTATTATTAGAAAAATATATATTAAGTATAGCAGGAGGATTAATTATAACTATAGAGATTAGTACCAGGTATAGGTTCTAGTTAAGTAATAGAGATAATTAAGTATATATTCTATATAAAAGATAGATTAGATAATTTATAAGTAAGTTAACTAACTTAATAGATAATAATAAAAGATCTAGTATAGTAAGATTCTAGTTTAGAGAAAATATTAATAATAATAGGTAGATTATATTCTTTATATAAGTAAAGATAGATTTATAACTTAGATTTAAATAATATAAATATATAGTAAATATTATAAATATACTTTATCTAGATACTAGTAAATTTATATATCTTTTCCATATTAAAATAGGAGCTAAAGTCTTAAAGAATTTATATAATATATTCTAAAAAGTATATAGATTAAGACTAAATAATAGCTAATAAGATATCTTATTAGTAATAGTATTTTTAGAGCTATTAATTATAGTAATAATATTTAATAAAAAGCTTA
>JAJAED010000103.1:0-13888 GCA_021437015.1 Aspergillus jensenii | reverse complement strand
CCGCCCGAGAACCGCGGAATCCTTACGGTCCAAACTTCGTCAGTTGAGAAAGAATATCAGAAGGCATCGTCCTGTACGCAGGAGACAGGCGAGGATAGCACAGGGAATGACGGCGAAACAGGCTCGCAAAGAACAGCAAAGAACACGAGAGGCGCTTCCTCTCACGACTACTGGGGTGCCACTTTATCGGACGCATACCAAGTTCCGTGATATAGGGGCAGGACCGGAGGAGGTGGAACGTGGAGGACAGGCGGTCCCAACCGCTGAGCTTTCGGGATCGTCGCCTATGAATCAGGTAGGTAAGAGTCCGGTCCGTGGCAAGGCTCTTGTGCGCTCAGTCCAAGGTGAGATGGATACTTTTCAGGCAGCTACTGTCAGTATACTGATATAGGGGTCATTTAGACTGGAAAACTTCCAGTCTAGCGCAGCAACCGGTTCGCGGGCCATCCCGGACCATGGATCTGGTCTGGCAACTCGTCCATCAGTTCGCAGGCCGTACAAGGCCGCGGCCCTCGAGTCATCCACGTCAATAATGTTAGAAAATTGTCTGCTTGTCATTATCTGAGGTAAAGCCAAGGTAGCGATAAGCTCTGATGACAAGGACGGAATACATATGTATTAATACACTTTAGCTACAGCATACGTTGGAAATGGTACACTGTTCATGGCCTGAGCAATCGAGACTATGGCTAGGCTACGGCAATCGGTGTTATAGTAATAGCCAATCTGCCGATCACCGACCGAGACGCGTCATGTGGCTCTCCAAGGCTTGTTCGGGCATAGCTGGCAGTGAGACGACTAGGTACGTAGATGGTATGGTCGATGACCTCGTTATTTCGGCTGATATGACATCCTGGGATTGAAATCCTGTAGCCTTATCCCGACATGATTGATTGATTGATTGATTCATACACGGATCTGTCAGCTTAAGGCCGATTGCCGGAGAAGGTCACATTAGATACAGAGTCAATGTTGGTATTTTTAAGGCCTTACCAAGGCCAGGTGTCAATATTGTGGAGACGGAAAGAATTGTCTCTCTTATAGGCCCCCGATTGCCTCCAATTAAGGCTCTTTTTGATATATACATGCCCTTCTCTATCCAATTCCTGTCACGTAGGGACTCTCCCTTCTAGTATCACCGGGTAGCTATAGCCTCGGGCCGTGATCGTCTATCCTCAGGGCACGTCAGTGCATGGATACAGTAGGCGTTCCCCGCCCTTCCTCCGTGGTAAATTACCCTAGGTTAGTTCTATCTCCGGGTCCAGCCATGCCAGGCTGGTCTTCTTCGATAGAGACCTCCCACCAGGTAGGTGCCAGCCACAGGATTCGAACCCGTCGCCCCTTTATAGACACGCTAGATAGGAGAGAAAGGTGCCCCGGCCAGTCTCCGCTTGCCTAGCGTGGCTTAGGGGGCCTTCAGGTGGTGTTTTACCACTACACCACCAAGCCGGCTCTTATCCCGACATGTGGAAAAGGAAGGCGCTGCTACCTCCCGAGAGACCCACAAACATTAGTAAGCTTGTAATCAGATATTGTAGAGTTGAGTTACAGAGGGTTTGGTAAATTTCCTACCATACTTGTCCCAGCTTCGTCGTGACTCATTGATGTGCTCTGGAGAACGAACTCCACTGGAGAGTCCCAAAGCCGAACTTGGTTGAGATCATCGCTGCCTTAGCGAACATAGATGCCCGGGCATCTCTACCCGGTTAGTTCTTGCTTCCCTCCCATCACCAAATGTCCCTACCCAGAGGGTATCAAAGAACTATCGACCGAATGCGAAGAAAATTGAGGAAACACCCCAACTTGCAAGCAAGGTAGGCATCGGCACCACCCTAGATGTCTTCCAATGTCTTGTGGACATCTCTGTAAAGATTAACTCTATTTGCTAGACATGACCATTTCTTGCCCGGTGATATAACTCGCCTGATTGTCTTGCCCGTGGATTGCCCATCTCAATGTAGGTGCTGAATCCGTAACGTTGACCAACCGGCCAAGTCACCGATAATTTCTACAGCACATCCTGGTGAACAAAAAGGATACTTTGCAGTCAATGAATCCATGATGCTACGAAAACTCTGGCTCTTCGGTGAGAGTGGCGACGGTATCCCTGACGGCCGGCTGTGTAAATTCAATAACATCCAAATTCCTATCAAACATCGAGCAGAATCGTAAGTTCCGACGATTTGCTAATGAAAAGCGCTCACCAGTTGAATCGGACGACGAAAGGCCCCGGAAATGCGAATTGCCAAGGTACCCGGTGCATCAAACGCATCAGCCATATTGGCACCTGGTGGGAAATCCGCTGCTCAAAGGTGGGCGCTCAACATCGCAGGGCAGCCAATATTGAAAACATACGGTAGAATATTTAAAAAGCCATTCATTATCCAAAGAGACGGCCCGGCCGGTTTTGAATATCGTCTCATTTGTTCATCTCTCCAGCACTACGAGTCACCGTGCAAGCTCCAAGACATGTCGTCCGGTAGGTCATGAGCTCCATGAGAACACACGGAATGATTGACTTGAAGCCACATGAGATGCGTGGTATGATGCCAGTGACACCAGCCATTTCCTGTCCTATCGCGAGGGAGAGAGTTTCGGTGCCCCAGGGCGGCTCGACCGGGGCGGAGATTCTGAAGCCAATCCGTTACCATGTAACTCTGCTAGCTTCCTCGAATCGGATGTCGACGAACCTGAGTTCACCTGCCTTTTGTCAACCAACGGTGACGAAGCTTTCATCGACTGGAACGGATCTAGTCTGCTTTCGCCGCTTACCGCCGCCGGGGACGTCTTTCGCTACGTGTCTGCGACCCTACCACAGAAAGTTATCGATTGGCTAGAGATTAAATTTTCCGTTGCGCATCAGTGCACAGGTGAAGCTGTGACAATCTTGCCCTTCTTCCTTCCTCGACGCGAGTCCCCTCTCGGGGATCTTAGACGATATCGCGCACAGATCATTGATACTATGCGCAGATTCACTCGCTCCAAGTGTGCGGCTGATTTCTGCTTTCATCTCCTTATCTGGCCCCGGCAGGACTACAATCCGGTTGGGTGGAGCCCAGGCGAACCACTGCAGACCGTGGCATACCCAGGGCCAGAGTGTGCGCTGGATCCAGAATGGTTCATTGGGAATCTATCTAGTTATTTTTGATGTTCAGAGGGGTATCGTCAGGTCGGACAGATCTTGCGAACAGATAATTTTATTAGAACCCCCGGGCTCGGGATTCATATTGTTAGTTGAGATATGTACACTAGTTTACTAGCAAATTAATTGTCTCTACACAAAGTTCCCTACACCTGAGGTGATTGGAAAGTATGCGAAGTATTTAACGGATGTGAAATCACGGTTCCTTCAACAGGTCCTACGAGCCATCAGAGAAGTAAGACACCTCCGGATTCTGGGGCCTGCGCGGAGGCGACTCTATGCGTAAAGCCTTATTTGTGTTTGGTTCACAGCCGATCCGGATCACGCCTGTGCGTCGCCTGCCGACCCACCGGTACACGAAACGGTGCAGTACAAATGTCAGAATGAAAAACGCAATTCCCGCAGACACTGCTCCTGTTGCAACGCCCACGTTTTGTCTGGATATGAGTTGCGCTCTCTGAAGTTGATCCGAAATGGAATCAGTGCCGACGGCGCTTGTCGCGGTGTCGGATGTCGTAGTCGTTGAAAGCCTCCCTTCTGGGCCATGAGAAACTGTGGGCGTGTCGGTTAGGACTGCAGGTTTTTCAGGGACCATATTTATTGACGTTGACGTCGTTCTGCTCTCCTTCATCGGCCTGGCAGTTGCCCCACACAATCCGGAGTCACATATCTCCTCGGTTTTGGCGAAGTTCCTCGATCGGGAGGATGGCTGGACATGAGCCAGTAATGGGTGATTTTCAATGGAAAGGGAAGCCTTGTGGTTGGGAGCCGAGGCAATCTGATCTCCATCATCAGTGCAGCCTGCAGAGGGAATATCGGTGTTCAGCGGTATTGGCTGGTGTTCAATTTCAACAATATCAGGGTAGTCTCTTCGGTGCGCCCATTCAATAAAACGAGCCAAGGTTCCGTCCGAAGTCCCTTCAAAGTCGTAACTACCTTGCTTTCCTTCTCGGAACGGTCCTCGGAAGGCAGATTTCAAGATCACAGATTTTGACTCGAGCAAGGCCCTGTGTACTCTAAATAGGCGTGTAGACTTTTGCGTGCCTAACAAAACCATTTCTGAGCTAAGAAAACTGAAATTTGTGAGTACACTTCCAGGTTTCTTCCGGTGGGTACTCCAACTTACTCGGAATATTTCAATTCTTGGATACTAGAAGCCATTACGCCAAAAAGGAACTGAGGCACTGGAACAGAGGTATTGGAAGCAGGATAAATTCTTTCTTCAGACAGCGGTTTGTTGTTCTTGGGATAGCCCTTCTTTTTCAACCGTCCTGTTCAGGTACAATGTGCAAATTGAAGGATCATCGGGGCTGATATCGCCACGACCTTCTTGGACGACTACGGGCCCGATATAAACGGAAAATACTTCGGAGAACCATTTATTTTCCACGCTATTCGGCATTGCCCTGGAGAAACAGCAAAGCCCTTTCTAAAATACCCATAGATGGACGTCAACCTGTGCGCCGACTCTGGAGAGAGTCTCTTGTGGTTTGTCGTCCACCAGCAGCGTCTCTCCATTGTCGAGGAACTCCTCTCGCATCCAGAAATTGATCTCACTCGTCGGGATCGAGTTAATCATATGTTTAGGTCCCCTTGGTTTTGCGGTATCGTTAGGTTGTTTCTCGACAGTGGCGTGGATATCAATGCTGCAGATGTGAATGAAGACACTGCCCTGCACCACGCTGTTCGACTTGGAACACTTGGTGACTTGTCTACTGCAAGATCTAAGAATCACTGTCAACATCAGGAATGTTTGGGATGAGACGGCCCTTCACGTCGCTGTGCACAGATGGGTCCTAGTGTCAGGTGACTCGCTAACTGTGACTAGGACGCCCTCCGTGTAATCTACGAGCTCAGCGTGCGGGCTCTGCGCGAGCACCGACAAGACGATTGTCAGAAGCATTTGTACCTGTCAGGTGTTAAGAAGTAACAGCGGGTTGGGCGGGACATGTTACCTCTTGAGACAAAGTCCCGGCACGACATAACATCCCTATCGCTGCAACGGTTGCCAAGAGGCCGGAGAACCCAAACACGCCGTAGGCCGCACGAACGAGGCGTCGGTGGGATTGAGAGTCGCGGACAGTCTGTTGGGCCAGGCACAGGTAACCCGCCGCGACGCCCCCATAATCCACGGCGGAGAGAATCGGCTGGGCATAGACCCTTGGGGCTGTTGAAGGCAGTCCAGGTTCGGCATTCTTAACCAATTGATCCCAGGCGGGCAAACTTCGCACAGCTGTTGGGAGAGTCAGAGCTCTGAGCTTATTGCTCTGGTTGCTGCGAGCCTCACAGAAAGTCGAGGATATTTTCAACTAGAAGGGTCGTGTGGGGGGACGGTTGTAGTGCCTGCAGAACTAAATAACTATTATCATATATTGTTACTCAGCATTACTGTATGAAGTCATATAGAAGTCGCCTTTGCACGCTCGATACTACAGTATAATAGTTTCCCGCTCATCTTTCTTGCTTGTTCGAGGTTACAGGTCGCTTAGCCCATAAATTCATCATCCTGCGGCAATAACTACAATCAGTAAAGTTGTTCACAGATGTGCCTTCGCACGGGTCCCACTGGACAAGACATGTGCTGGATATGGCTACTTTCGCCTCAGGAATTCTTATCTCATTCCTCCATTCATCGAAACTACGTCAACGTAAATCACTGCACTGTCAAGCCGATGCGGCGTAGGAGGGATGAGTGTGCATCTTCGGATTAGCATTTATCCATACAGTTCCCTTTACGAAAAGCCTTGTCTAACCTGGCTAAATAGCTCGGTGGGCACCCTGTTACTTCTGTTGGTCCCCGGGCCCTCCACGCCGCCGCTTGATACTGACGTGCTGGAGAAGCAGTTGGTAGACACGGCTGATGGCAGAGATCCGTCTGACTGTACCGACTTTGAAGATGGCCCGTTGCCATTTAGCCTAAGCTCACTGCCAATCTACTGTTGATTAGCGTGAAAGTGAGTTGGTCAAGAATAGTGAATTGGAAACAAGTGTCGTTCGATGCATGCAATTACGCCTGCTTAAAAGCAGTATTCGCTATTTGTTGGGAAAACCCTTATTCCCGTGACGAGGATGATAGGACGAGGAGGATGAAGGCCTTAGCGACTTGTGCATGGTCATCGAGAATGGCCGTCTAGAGTGACCAATCGTGCGAAATAGTAATTACTTTCAAGGAAGTCTGACTAGCTATAGAAGGATGGAGTGGGATCGCCGCACCAGCAGGGCAGGGATAGCCATTGGACAGGATTCCAAAAGGAACAGCCATGATTTGCTGGACAGATCACGCGGCGAGTGGACCCGAGCTGGACTCCTGATTTGACGGGTAGAGTCAATGCTGCCACTCCGCACTCCGCAACGGATGGTCCCAGGGGTTGTCATAATAAAAGAGCTCGAGGGCCACGGAATCCACCAAAGCAGTAACCTCCCGTTATTTTTTTTTCTACTATGCCGGGAACACGACAGCTCCTTCGACGGGAAATCACCTATGCGTCTGCCAAGGACGAGGAAATTAACATTCTTCATCAACTCTCTTATTATGATAAGCAGAACAGGTTTTTTTCTCATCTCAACGATCGCCAAAGCTGGATCAAGAACATTGTCGCGCATCATCTTAATCTGAACTCACCTGATGCCTGTCATGTGTCAAACATCGAAAATTGGTTACATGGAAGCTGCAACGTTTGCATTCCTGTCACTGTCCGCTCTGGAAGTGCAAAGCCCGTGATTCTTCGACTCCCGCTCCCTTACAAGGTTGGTGAGGAGTTCATGCCGGGCAACGGAGATGAGAAGATCAGATGTGAGGCAGGGACCTATGCATGGCTCCAAGAAAACTGCCCGGACGTGCCAATCCCAGAGTTATATGGGTTTGGCCTGTCGACTGGTGAAACTGTATTAAGACTCATGCACTATATTGCCGGCCCAGCTAATTTATGTCAGTTTACTTGCTTTGAAAACTTGCCGCTCCTATACAAGTTGGCTCACTCTATCAGGCGTCGGATTTTTGCATGGCTAGGGTATCCGACATCTAGTAGACCAATCCCTAGTTTATCCAGGGTATCCTCACGTTTATTAAATCTGACACCGTTCCTGAGTTGGAATTTCTGCCAAGTTTCAATATTTTGTACAACTCTGCAATCACGGACGTAGGCTTCAACTGCAAGTCTTCCATAACTCTCCAAGTCGTCGTCCGATATTTTCCAGCTCCACAAAAGATAATAAAAACCGTTGTGTATTCCGCCCTGGAGGCTGCAAGTAGCGGCGGGCTGCGTTGTAGATTGCGCGTTGTCATCCCACAAGGGAGGCCGTGTTGGACACAGTACCATTTCCTACTTGGTGGTGGTATTGTAAATTGTATGGATCGAGATTGACGTGTCTCAACTTTCAAAGTTCTCGAGAGAATGGACGGCAGACATGAATAAATTTCTCGAAAGGTCGTGGGTTGGTTGCGCCAGTTTCCTGTCCATGCTGGCCTTCTGCTAGATCCCGTCGATATTCTGCTCGTTTTCGTCGTTCCTCTCCCTGGTTTTGTAGTCTGGCTTCCTGCGGGAAGAGGAAATTATAACCTGGCAAATTAGCATCAGTAGTATGCACCTTTTCTTGCCGAGGAAAGAATGAGATAATATAGGGGTTTTCTATAAGTTGAGAAAAGACTGGTAATGAGACGGCGACTGGATTCTATGACCTGGGAGAACCCTTGCGGGCCACTCTTCAAATAAGCACGTGACTGTTGTGCCTGGGCAAGCGAAGGGGGCTGGTCGTCCAGACTTGAAAAGAGGTGGCCGAGTCACCAAGGGTTAGAACGGCAAGGGGTAGAACGAGCTGGAGGAAACTCTCTCGCGGACAAAGACCGACCCGATTCTAGGCAGAAATGGCATTTTCGAATTGCCACTCACCGCCAGCCCATGCTCTTCGGTCGGAACTTCCATCCAAAGCTCAGAGCATATAAATTTGGCACCTGTATCCTCTCTCGTCCTCATCACACTTTCCCCCGAGCCAACCTTGGTTACAATGTCCCCAGATCCAAGACGGAAAGTATTCACATACGCCGACTTTAACCTCCACGCACTCTGCCGTCAAGCAAGCACACTGCGGCAAGGTGCTCCATGTACCTGTGATCTGGACCAACGTCCTGCGTCGGGAAGCTTCAACTGGGCCATCCTTATATCTTTTGAAGACGGTGTACGATGGGTATTCAGATCTCCGCATGCAAGAATTTCCATGCCAATAGAGATGGGCATGAAGCTGCTGGCAAGTGAAGCTGCCACGCTCCAATACCTCAAACTTCATAGTGATATTCCAGTTCCCGAAGTGTACGATCATTGGTATGAACCCCGAATGCTAGACTGATTAGGTTCTAAAGTGTCACAGTGATACTCCTGATAGTGATGTTGGGATTCCATTTATTTTAATGAGCGAAGCGCCTGGTAGGCCGCTTTCAGAATCTTGGAGACCATCCACTTCAACTCAGCCTAGTCTAGACATACAGCACAGAGCCAGAATTCTATCTCAATTAGGGGCCATTACTTGGAAGCTCTCACAACTGCGATTCGACAAGATCGGCTCCCTCTTTGAAGAAGCAGGCATTTTTCAAATCAAGGAATGCCTCTCACGTGGTCATGTACTACATGAACGATATACGCTCGAGATCCCACGCGGGCCCTTTGCTTCCCAGACGGACTTCCACGAAAGCCTAATTTCAGCATTCTCAGAGCATGCAAAAGAGTTACCACTATCACATCACTGCTTCGTGGCCCCTGTTCCTTTACAAGACGACTATCAATCCCGCGGTCAATATGAGTACGCGGTGGACCTATGGAACAACTTTGTGACAGTTGGATGCAAAATTGATTCATCAATCAACCGACTGGACTATATTATTGCAGGCGATGCCCTTCATGACATTATACGGAAGCTTGATTTCCCAGCTGTTAACCCGGGGTCTTTTCCACTATGTCATGCTGACCTGAGTGTCAATAATATATATGTCGATGATAATTACAATATTACTTGTATCATCGACTGGGCATTCTCTTCATCCGTTCCCGAATCGACGCTGTTAGCCCCCCCAGGATTGCCACAATTCGGCGACGAGATCAGTTCAGTGCTACATACATCCTTCATAGATGGGTTCATTGCTGCCATCCCCGGATCCTTTGGGGAAAAGGGGATTCGCGGATATCGCGAAATTCTGGATCGAGGTCAACTTTTCTGGAGGTTAACTCGGCTCCTTAACCTTGACTCAACTGGTGATTACGACCTCTTTGCTACTGTTTGGGACTTTACACACAGTCTGTCGAGAGATTGGGAACAATATTTACTACAACAGCGTCGTTCGCCTCGCTTCGCTCAACTCTATGGCGAGGTTCGAGAAGAGGATCGGCCAGTTTCGAAAATCAGAAAGGATGAGCAAGATTATTTCCAGAACAAGACTCTGAGAAATACAATAGCTAAGAAGCTGACATTCATATCACAATGGGAGACGCAGTATACTACCACTTATTCACCGGGCCTTCGAGAAAAACAGTTTGTCGCTGATTCGAAGCTATGGAAGTGGATACTACAAGCGATGCAGGATTGGGAAAATATATATTTGCCCGCGAGATCAGGACCTTAGCGTCATCTTTCACCTTTTTAAATTGGTCAATATCTCAAAACCGCTGAGGGTACAGTCCCACATACCGTGTGCAGTATGGTGCTGGAATTGCTTTGATCAATCGTGCCTTCGCGCCAATCAAGCTCTGAAATAGGTTAGATGATGCGCCAAAGTAGCGTATCCAGATGACCTACTTCCCTCGCGGCAGTACCAGACCATGTTGCCAGCGTTGTAGTATGCTTTTTTCGAGGCTCCAGCTGGTATAGGTGGAAGATCTGGTGGGGTCGATGGCTGGGTATATTTTCGAGGCATGGTGCTCAATACGTCGGGTAGCGCAATGATAATCCTGGGGTTTGGTGTTGGTGAAATTAAGTTACGACAAATCCTTACCCCCGAGAAATAAAACGCAATATTTATATATGTGTTGCTCGCACTGGCCTCGTGCCACACCTGCATGTGACTACGGGCCTCGCATGGCCTCTGTCCCTTCTCATCGAGAACTTTCACGCTGAACGTGGCGTGTCAGAACCACCGCACAGACTTCTTAGCCTGGGGACAGCCTCATTGATATGATCCAATCGAGTAGGTTGGAGTTTATCCGGTTTTAGACATGGCGACATTGCGCGCTTTTGGTGCCCCTTTCCTTCTGGCGAAGAGTAGGTCTCGGCAGACTCCGCATTTCATGGCCCATGGCCCGACATCGTCAAACGTCTTCTTCCCAGCAAATATTCTATTATTATACATGGGCATCAGAGAAGTGAAGAAGCTCAGCCTCTGAGCAGGAAAACACGAAGATCGATATGAAGGCCCCTGCGCACGTTCAGACGGCTCTAAGGCGCCCCAATAATATCATATGGTACCTTTTTGGCACTTCGCGGACATGGAAGTGCAGCGAATGCAAACCGCAAGCTAGAAGTTTTTCTATATTGCAGTCTGCATGAGTGGCCGGGACTGCGTCTTGTTGGCCGAAGCAATGTATCCCAGACTCGTTTCTCCAGTTGTCCCACGCGCCATCTCATCCAATCAACGATGACTACTTGCCAAGATTTACAGGGCCTCCACATAAATCACACTTCCTCCGCAGAAAACGTTACACTCTTCACGCAGTAATATTTACAATCTTTTCGCAGAGATCATTACACTTCCTATGCAGAAGACATCACGCTGAGCATCTTACCTATCTCAACTGCCTACGTACCTTTCCTCTTATGGCTTCCGTTGATAAAGCTTGGACTGATCTCGTTGAGGGAGCGGCTAGGCTCAGTGCGATCGGGGTTACTTGTCAATACGAGGAAACTCGCGCCTCTGATATCTTATATATTTTGAGCCCTACACACAAGGATTGGAGGCGGAAAAGCTACCAAAAATTCCTATATGAGGTGCTTAGGCAAACTAAAAGCGCAGATGCCGTTTTCTGTTGCGCGGTTGTCCTGGGTCAGACCCGTTTTCTTGATTTGGGGTTGCCGGAGCGGCAGGCCCTTCTATTTCGCATCTGTAACGAGTATGATGGCAAACTGAACAAGTCTGGTATTTCCCGACATGCTACCCCGTTTGCTGTCCCAAAATCGGTGGACGGTAAATATCCATGCTTTGTTTTCTTTTCGTTGCTAACTCCCAAATAGATATACCGTCGATATCGAATGCTGAGATACCGAATAACCGAAAACGCGACCGAAAACGCGCCCGAGGACAAGACAAGACAGCTGGTCTAAATCCTGAGGACGGTCCTCGAGACCTAGCAAGGGCGACCTTGCCCACCCTTCCTCCTGTGCATGGCCAGAGAGTCTTCGAAAATGCGTCCTTGGAAGGGATCGAGAAAATATTCAGTCAACCCCTCTGTTCTGCCATTAGGAGGGTTACTGCCCAAGGCCAACTGAAAGCCGCCGTGACAACTACCTTCCCTATATGGGTACGGTCTGGACCAGTTGATTGTTTAATGAGTTTGGAGATTCAGAAATCAAGTGTGGAATGGTTCGCTATGACATTGTTTAACGCGAAGATGAGCTGGATGGATCAAGGTCTAAGGGTCGTGCTCAATGGAAGTGTTACTTTGGTCATACCTGTCTACGAGTTGACCCTGAAGGGTGTTTCGGACAAAGTAATTTTGGACATATTTGGGTCTGAGATACGCGGTGCGATCAACGAGAGTCCCATGCGTAAAAGCGAACTCGAGGATAGCACTGGTTTAACGGAGTGTGTGTCGATGATGTTGACAAAGGATGGAGCTATCATTAATTTAGCGCTTGGACTACATGGAGGTGCTAATTTACAAAATAAGCTATATACTTAGAATGATATCGATATTGTTGTTCCATCGCCATCTGCATCTTAGCTCTTTTTCACTTGTATCACTTTCCCACCAAGTATGTAGAGTTCAGTCCCTTCGTTGACTTTTCCTTGGCCATCAGGTCGGCCAATAAGTGGCGTATATTTGTCATTCCCTCTATCGTCTTTCTCAATGACATTAACATTGCATGCTTGCCAGTAGACCATATGGTTTTCCCCGGTGACTATAGTCACTCCCGTTTCCTCGACGCTTTCGAATTCCTTTTCTTTTTCCGGATCGAGATCTTGCGCTTCGAAAGCCTACATAAATTATCAGAAAGGAACATACATAACAAAGATAGTAACCTACCATTGACCCTGTTAAGGCGACGATGTCGGTAAGCTAGCCGAGCTAACTCGGTGCGGGGTATACAAGATCATAGAAGACGATACTGTCACGCTTGAGGCCGTGAGATGTGAGCCTTTGGATCGCACAATGAGACGTGAATGGCGACGTGGGACGTTGGAGATATCTCAGCTTAGAGCTAGAGGACTTGAACGTGGTGACGACGAAGGCGGCGTGAAAAAACCTCTGGTGGTCGAGTGCCCCGCGGTGGCACCCTGACATGGATGCCTGAACCCCAACTCTTGATTACTAAGTGTCCACGTGACTAGAGAACCTGCAAGGAAACTGGCTCCTATGCAGTTTCGCATGCTTTCCTCCTGTTACCTTTGATGTACAGTGTTATTCCCGATAATGCGTTCGATATCACTGATGTGTCTTTGATGTTTCTAGAACGTTCTCTCATATGTCTCTATTGTTAATTTCCGCCTAATAATTACTGATAAGACTACTGTAAGACTACTGTAAGACTACTGTAAGACTACTGTAAGACTACTGTAAGACTACTGTAAGACTACTGTAAGACTACTGTAAAACTACTGTTAAGGCTACTGTTAAGGCTACTGTTAAGGCTACTGTTAAGGCTACTGTTAAGGCTACTGTTAAGGCTACTGTTAAGTCTACTGTAAGACTACTGTTAAGATTACTGTTACAATGGTAAACATTGTTGTGATCACTGTTCCCTGTTGCGAGGGCTGTCCTTGCGTCTATTCTTGTATTTGGTGTAATATTAGATATTGTATTTAGTGCCATCGGTTAGAGAAACTCCCATTGATCAGTTACTACCAAGACAAGTAAAGCGAAGCACACGATGTGTATAAAGCCCCATCCTTGTCCCCAGTCGCATACCGCAGACTGACACGGACTAGCTTTATTACCAGTGATTCATCCCTCTCAGACCATCTCCTGCATGCTTCCTTCGGCCATGCCGTGGAATACTCTGTTCACCCAGTGCCTTGGATGGTGCCGGAAATCAAATTCAAGTTTCCGCGGCTGTCCCAATCCACTGCCTGCGGAAGACAGATCCTCAGTGTCCAGTCCAGGCGGCCAATCGCAACCACGTCCAATTAGCCTTCCTGTTTTGGAACAGCTACAGGTCAGCATGCATTGTTTCGATCGTCCTTCGCGCATTGACAAGAGGCTAGGGTAAAATCTGCGTGAGAGACGAACTACGGCAAGAGTTGGAGCCGCTGTTTGAAGAGAAAGGAACCAGGTGTCAATATAACAGACTCTGGGTTAGAGATGACAGTCAAGGTACTGCCAAAGCGCCTGGACTTCATTTTCTGGAACTGCAAAGATGTTCTGTAGTAGTTTCTGCGGAAACTCAACAGAAAGATATAGGCCATGTTATTTTAATTTCCCTCCTGATAACTGGAATATTCATGCAATCGGTTTTTTCTTTTATTTTTTCACGTCTCTCTTTTCGTAGTCCCGGGCTAGACCATTCTAAGAGCCCTATCATTTGATCTTCAGTCCTGGAGCGACATCA
>JAJAED010000102.1:0-14014 GCA_021437015.1 Aspergillus jensenii | reverse complement strand
CCCGGCCTTGGTCCCGACGGGGACTCGTGTCGGTGTTGTGGCGAGCCGAACGTCCGACGGCAAGCCCATCCTCTTTCTGAATTACCGCGGCGTAGGATCCAGATCGGAGAAGCTGCCGTACGAGGTGGTGCAGGTGGACTGCGGGATACAAAATCACCGCTTGCAGGACGTGTAGGTTTTCCCCATTCCCAACGTTTCACACCAGCGGTTCGGATGGTAGACTGACCGAGCATAGCGTTGGCGGTAGTGTTGCGGCGCCATGGTATGTATTCCCGATGACTCAGGGATCGATGATCTGACCGAAATAGCTTCTTTCGGGCCAAGGACCTCCCAGCTTGGGGCACCTTGCAGGATGGTGGCGTCCGAGCCAACAATCCCATGGGTATCGCTCAGGAGGAGTGCCGGACGATCTGGCCCTCGCGGCACACGCATGATCTGCTGGTCAGCGTCGGAACGGGGTACACCCCTGGGGCGGAGGGCACGGGCGATCCCCCGGGCCGACGGTTTCCCGCCGGGTGGGGGCCGGTGCGGCTCTGGCGTGCATATAATTCGTCGCCGTGCATGGATGGCATGGAGGCCTACCGCGAGGGGCGGGTGCACGTTCCATCTTCCCTGCGATCGAACACCATCCGCCTCGACCATGCGCTGGACGGAGATCTCCCGCGGCTGGATGACGTGGGCAAGCTGGAGGAGCTGGCGGCCCTTCCCTTCACCGTACCCGATGAGCTCGTGCGAGCAGTGCTGGCCACGTGCTTTTTCTTTGAGCTGGATGCTCCCCCATCGCGGGCTGACGGTCAGTATCGCCTGCATGGGTCGGTTCTGTGTGCGCGGATGCAGCCCCGACGGATCGTGGACCGGGTACTGGTCGAATTTCCCGGGGCGCGGTTCTTCAGTGGCCGGGGTCACCCACTGGGCCGAGTGGATGACGACGATGGGTGTCCGCTGTGCGGCTATTATCGCAAACAGGTGACGCTGTCGGTGCCAAGCCTGGAAGAAGAGGTCACGATCGCGCTTGCCAGCCCGGCACAGCAGCGTCCGATTGGCGGCTTTCCGAAGACCATACGACAGTTGCTGCACGATCAACAGGCGGAGGCCGTGTTTGGGCGACCGGACCACCAGGATGACCGCTGGCCGCCGCGGCGGTCCTGCTACTGCGTGACGATGACCAAACGGCGGGTGCATTTTGTGGAACCGGCGCCGCAGCGCAAGAAGCGACGGCTATGACGTTACTCGGGCTTCCGATACTGCTGTCGAGCAGTCCGGCTACACTACGGATATTCTATCGGTCTTCCGGCTTTGATTTCTTTTTCTTCTTGAGGCTGGATGTGTATCTAGTTGTTGTTCTGTTGACAGAAAAGGGTGAAGGAGATGCCGGAAAGAACAATACTGCAGACTATGCATGGGGAGATCGCCCAACAGACTGACCCGTAGGCACACCTCGCTCAATAGGACCAGCAATTCTATCCGTGTCTTCCCAGGAATACCATAGGACTAGATATTGGGTCGCAGCCCGTCCGTTGCGATTGGCCGATCTCTTCGCCAAGACTTTGATCGGCCTTACGCGGTGGATATGAGCCTGGCTCAGGTCAGCGCGGTGTGGCTTGGGTGTATCTTAAGGGACAGAGCAAACGTTTACGCTTTCTATAGATATGTCATCGGCGTTGTTGCTTATACCGTCCTCGGCTGAGTAGTCACTGAATGAACGTCGCGACAATGTCCCATCGGACACCACAAAGTCGCGGTCGCCGCTGCTTTCGGACGGGTTGTAGCTGCTTTCTGACGAGAAATCAGTCGTGCTTTCCGTCTCGGGCTCACTTCCCGTGGACGGTGAGCGCCGGAGGTAGCTAATGGACGACATATTAATGATGAATCAATGCAGGGCAGACAAAGCGTGGTTGATCAGGCTGGACAAAGGCAAAATCTCTGCTGGGAAAGCCTTCATTTGGGGAGAACAACATAGGTACATATAGTATCTAGTAGGGCTGACATCTTGGACAGAATTGGATATCTACATCTACTGGCAATGACTCTCGATGGGCATTAGAGCATCAATCGGGAAGTCACCGGGAAGGAATCCATGATGACAAGCCCACTAACAACAGCCCACTAACAACAACTCACTAACAACAGGTCAATCCGAGCCCCCTTCTATCGGCGCCCAGTCCCGGAGAATGACTCCCCTTGACCAGGCTTGCTCCACAGCTGCTCTCCTGTGGCCCCGGGAGAATCCCCTGTTGATGCAGGGTTCTCGGCCATGGTGACATCCCCTGCTGGGGTCGGAGGCTTAGTCCCACCCGTTCGATCTCCTTCGGTGCTCTCAACCTGGTTGAGCACACGGTTCAGCACGATCTCAAGGGAATCGGATTCCCGGGGCGAGTCTGTCCCCCGCTCCTTCAACAGATAGTCAATCACCGTTCCCATCCGCTGATTGGTCTCGTAGAGAAGACCAGCCAAGTCGACCGTCTCTTCCAGGTCCGAGGTGGTTTGCTGCAACGCCTCTTGGAGGTTTCGATGCTCATCGATGTGCTTGTGTTGCTCCCGGTGCGCGCGCAGAGCCCGCACGCTGAGCTCGTAGATTACACGGAGGGCGTCCTAGTCACAGTTAGCAAGTCACCTGCAGACTGAGGCAAATACCTACGGCAGTATCCATTTTGCGAGTAATCACAGCACAGTCGCAGCAGACAGGACTGTAGGAAACACGATGGAAGCGAGAGCCAGGAGCGACGCATGGAGATTTATTAACAATCCGTCGGAGCCGAAAAACCTATATCGTAACCCTTGGTGAAATGTATTGCAGTTCAAATGAGATGGCCGTCCAAAATCAAGGGGAAGCCCAGCCCAGCTCTTACGTCATCTTAGTGAGCCAGCCGATTACCTTGTGTTGAATTTGAGATCGAGACCTAAATCCGTGATTTAACAACGGCAGCATAAATACCCCGTCCGCACTTGAGGGCAAAAGCCGGAACGATATGGTCAGTGCAACTGCAGTGATATACATTGTATCCTTAGGGTTAAATGCACGATTGGAGGTCGACCAGCATAGAGCCTACGATTCTAGTTCATCATTTCTTCGGGCCGCTCCTCACTGAATACGAAATGGAAGAGATTGTCGAGATTGTCCGTCAGATGGGCCGCCAGCAAGGCCAAAACGCATACTATCGTACATGCTACACTCTTCTGAAGAAAAGTCAGGATCTCATCCTCGAGACGTCCGACGAGCTGCTGGGTCTCTACCACTCCAATGCATTTGAGGAACCAGAATCCGTATCTACGATTGCAGATGACCTGCGCAACGACATACATGCCTTGACCGCCCGAGAACGCCGCGCACAGTCACGGTGGGACGAGTTTTTTGAGAAGTGACGTCTGAAATTTCAGAGAGGAATGTCTGCGCAATATATGTACACCTGGGATTCCAATACTAAGACGCTTTAGAGAGATCACATCCCTGATCCTCAAGACGGTATAAAAGTACATCTGCCATATCCATTCGATCCGTTACATAAGCCTATGTACGTAGTCCGGTAGAAGTAATGCCCTGTTTCCTTTGCCTAGCCTGAGTTGATCTTAACTGACTTGTCTCTGACGGCCAGCGAGACTGGAGACTATGTGCCACACGAGGGTTTTGGTGCCGGGCTGGAAGCACCAGGTGGGTTTCTCTGGGGCAACATTGGGTGGTCAGTGTCGCCTCTGGCATGTGTATTTTTCGTGGTCTTACTTGTGCTCTGTCGTGAAAAATCGATCCTATTGTGGTCAACGGGACGTTTCAGGCTCTTAGACTTGTCCGGGCACCTTGCTGCTGCGTTTGCATTGACTGATGATGTGTTCCAGCGCAGCGGACGGTTCTCTGCAGAATGGAGTTCGTGCGTGCCAGCGTGAATCTGCCGTTAGCACAGGCATTTCCCCCCAGTCCCTCTTCCACCACGGGAAAGAGGAAAAGACCGGACCGATGGGCTCAGCGCGCCACGCCCGTCACCCCGTCCAAATCGGCTCGACTCCAACCCGACTCGTTACAATCTAATCACGCCGAATCCCGAACAACATCTCGACCCACGCAAGAACTCAATGAGACTACTATTCATGAATACGATAATACGTCACAAATTGCATCTCCAAATATCTCAAATGAGACTGCATCACCTCCGCTTATGTCCTCGCCAACACCTGAACGACGTTCCCAGCGAAAGCCAAAAACCTCCTATGCCGATATTCTCGCCCAATCAAACGCTTAGAAGCATCTCCCATCTTTCTTCCTGTTGCCCAGATTCATGCTCGCTTCCCCACCAAACCTTTCCCCCTACACGGACCTACACTAACTTAATGCTTGCGCTCCTGTAGATACGTTAATAAATCTCATTCTTCATTTTCTCCTTTCTTTTTCTTCATCGTTTCAGGGCATTAGCGTGCGGCAGCGCGCGTCTTCGAGTGGAAGAATGGTTGGGCGTGTTGGGCGTACGGAAAACGGAAAAGCCAAGGGCGTCTTGAGGTGGGTCGCCACCTGCCTGTTGCCATGGCTCTAATTGGACGCCCTACTTTTTCCTCCTTTGTCACCTCGAACACTCGAACATTCTTTGCCTCTAGTCTGGATTTCTCAGCTCTGTCGTGTTCTGGATTATCGATGACCCAGGCGAACTTATAAAGACTTTCCATCTTCGTGTCAAGCGCGATTCCGTCACTAACTAGCATTCAATTGACAAGCAATGACTTCTGCGGAGGGAGACCGATCTGCCCGTCGGCAGACGCGCCTCATCAAACATTTTCAGAATCAGTAAGTTGCTGCATGAGTGCAATGCCTTCCACGCTCGAGGCAAGAGGTGTTCTCTAATCTATACAGTGAGATTGACGATCACGCTGCGGGTTGGTCCAACCTTTGGGATACGGACAACAGTGACTTGTGGGATAGAGGAAAACCATCACCCGCATTGATTGATCTCATCGAGCAGAGACCGGACTTGTTCCATCCTGAGACAGCAGATGGGAAGAAGAAAAAGGCTTTTGTTCCAGTGAGCTTGTGATGATCATCAAGGTCTGCTAGGATCATTTGCATTGACAGTATGAGTAGGGCTGCGGAAGAGGTTACGATGCTGTCATGCTCGCCCTGCATGGTTTTGACGTGTACGGGCTCGATGTCTCAGAAAAAGGAGTAACATTGGCCCGAGATTATGCGACAACAGAACTTGCTAAGCCACAGGCATACAATTTCGGGTCGGCCTGGGCCTCGGCAACAAAGAAGAGTCAGGCAAGGAGCCAGGGTGAAGTTAAATTTCTCAAAGGGGACTTTTTCAAGTCAGACTGGGAAGTCGGAATTCAATTTGACCTGATCTATGATTATACTGTGAGCTTTTTCGCCATCTTCTTTCTGCTTTGGACTGCGGCTGATAACGCGCAGTTCCTGTGTGCCCTTCACCCTAGCATGCGTCCTGAGTGGGCTTCCAGAATGGCGGACCTTCTTTCTCCAACAGGGACGTTAGTCTGTCTTGAATTCCCTTTATACAAAGACCCAACACTCCCTGGGCCGCCGTGGGGCTTGAATGGAGTCTATTGGAATCTTCTTGTGGAAGGCAGGTCAGGCATCGTTTCGGAAGATCGTGACGAGATGTGTAATGGGCAGGTAAAAGGGCAATTCTCTCGGCTACTACATATTAAACCTGCGCGGTCATATGAAACTGGCAGGGAAACTGATATGCTAGGGATCTATGTCAAGAAAACCTTCGCTTTATAGTGATAAGCATTTATGTTGAAGTGCATGCTGCATGCGCGTAGTGACAGTCACAATTCAATTTAGAGGGGAATTCTCTTTTCATATTTCTTTTACTATACTATACATAAGTGCCTGAAAGCTAAACTGGTGTTTATCTACTATAAAGGAGTAGGTTCCTCGGATAGTTGATAGTAATAAAGATTCTCTATTAAAGGTGCTGATGTAAGAGGGATGTTACATGGAATCTAATACAGCTTAGTCCAATGCTCGTTTTCCCCTAGCATTTGTGTTATTCACCACTTAGTAGGAGTCTGCGTGGAGTATTACGTATGCCTCATCACCTGCGCCTTACTTATTTCCCTTTCAGAACATAATTGACTTCATGCGCCCTTTGACCTTCCATTTTAAGTGGCGTCGGCAACAACGTCATACGCCTGTAGTTTGCGTATAAGAAACTATATATAAACTCTCGATATGCATTCAACTGATAACCACAGCAGTTAGACGTCTGTCAAGATGACTGGCTTTGGAACACTAGCCGTGCGATCTGGTTTACCTCGAGATGCCTCGACTGGTGCTCTAGTTGAACCAGTATGTTTTTACTCCAACCCACCCACCTACAGACTTCCTTTACTGCATCGCGGAAGACTAAGCAAGTAGATCTGCCTTTCAACCACTTTCGCCCAGGACCAAGTCGCGTTACCTCGAGGGCCATATGTCTATTCGCGATCGGCCAACCCCAACAGAGAAAGTTTCGAGACGACTATTGCCAAACTCGAGGGTGCAAATCATGCCCTGGCCTTCTCCTCTGGCCTCTCCGCAATAGGAGCCATCATACAGGGGCTGGCTTCTAACTCACATGTCATCTGCATGGCAAGCCTCTACGGCGGAACGCATAGGTACCTGATGCAGGTAGCGCCGTCCTTCCGTTGCAAAGTGAGCTTCGCCAATGACATGGAAAGCGAACTGCCACGCATACTCAATCACACCGAAGAAAAGACAAGCCTGGTGTGGATCGAGACGCCGAGTAACCCAACATTGTCGCTTGTGGACATTCAAGCTATTTCAGAGACCGCACACGCCAGAGGCGCATTGGTTGTTGTTGATAATACGTTCTTGTCCCCGTTTATCCAGAACCCCCTCAAACATGGGGCAGATATTGTGGTGCATTCCGTCACAAAGTATATTAATGGGCATAGTGTAGGTTGGACATCCCAACTGATCATTCTACAGAACTAATAACCTTTTCTCTGAACCAGGACGACCTTATGGGAGCGGTAGCACTCAATAACCACACCCTTCACAAAACCCTAGCCTTCCTGCAAAATGCAGCTGGGAGTGTTCCAAGCCCCTTCGACTGCTGGCTCGCCCACCGTGGAGTGAAAACCTTACATCTCCGTGCGCTGGCTGCATCCCAGAATGCGTCTGCCATTGCCCAAGTGCTAGAAAATTCACCGCATGTTCTGGCTGTACATTATCCTGGCCTATCTGGACATCCTCATCGTGAAGTTGCCCTAAGGCAGCATCGCGATGGGCTTGGTGGAGGGATGGTCTCTTTTCTTATCCGTGGCGGCACTGAAGCAGCCAGGAGATTTTGTGAGATAATCAAACTATTTACCTTGGCAGAGAGTTTGGGTGGAGTAGAAAGTTTATGCGAATTGCCCGCGGCAATGACTCATAAGGGTATGCCCAAAGCAGTGCGCGAAGAGAGCGGCGTCTATGACCATTTGATTCGGTTGAGTATTGGGATTGAGGACGTGGAGGATTTAAAAGCAGACCTGGTCCAGGCGCTCGAGGCTGCAGTATGTGGCACAGCACTGTGTCAAGAATAACCATTTTGGCATGTCTGATACCGTAAACACACTCTTTATCTGATGTTAAGTCCATTTAAGCAAGAGACTAGATTAACCTCAACCAGTTACAGTTGCTTAGAGAAAGCGTAAATTCCCCACTGCTGTTTTACCTCATTCAATGAGGTATTTTTGAAGTCTTGACTGCTAATCGTATCAGCCGCATCGTGTTTAACGAGGGCTTTCATGCACTCCTCATGTCCATTTTGGAAGGCATATCGCAATGCCGTCCATCCGAAGGGACCCGGTTTATTCGCGTCTGCTCCGAAATCCAGCAAAAGTTGAGTAAGTTCAGCATGCCCATAGCGGCAGGACAGACGCAGAGGTGTCCACTCCTGAGACGAAAGAGCATCCACGTTCGATCCAGCTTTAAGGAGGCTGTATGCCCCCTCTGTATTTCCGAGGCGCGATCCAACATGCAAGGCTGTTTCACAATTCTTGTCCCGTTGATCAACAGGCGCATATGCCTTCAACAACCGTTTTAACATTATACACCCGTATTCATCTGATATAGCGACGGCGCGATGCAGATGGGTTTGTCTCCCACAGCGGATCTCTGATGCAAGTTGTTTGTCCACATACAAGATTAGGAAGTCAGCAAGCCGCCGGGAAGTTAACCGAAGGGATAAAAGGTCCGCTTTACTGCATGACTATGAGAATGTGTCAGGACCTGATCTGGGATAAGGCAAGCTCAAGAAGCGGCAAACCTCGGCAATCTGGTGCAGAATATCAGCGGGGAGATGGTCCAGGACAACCATGTTACTGGGATGGCATCATACAATCTGATAGCATCACAGCAACGACTTGGACACGCCTGTTAATGTTGTTTCTGAAATCGTTGGGCTTGATCGATTTTCACAGTGGAATGAATGCTCGGCGCCTTAATGATATCCCCTTCGGGAAGGTGGGGTTCGCGCCTACGATATTCCTTTCCGGCCGGTGGCTTGGCCTACTCTCAAATCACGACCGGTATAAAAGACCAGATATGTATCGCTCTCAGATTCGGCTTGGGTAAATCTGCGGATAATTCGCGCATTCAGAGTAACAATGTCATCCGAGGAAGATATTCAGAAATTATCAGCTGGAGAACTCCGTGCTAGGTTTCTCGAAGGTCAAGAACCCGGATCTCACTTCGTCCTTATCGATTTACGCGGGAGTGACTTTCAAGGCGGGACTATCAAGGGTTCTTTGAATATCCCTATAACGAGTCTTTCTTCTGCCATTCCAACTCTTGTATCCCTGTGTTTATCTGCCCAGATATCGGACGTTATCTTCTTTTGTGGTGAGCACCTTTAGTATTATCTTATTCAGCTTTGAAAAGTCTAATGCAAGTCGGCAGGATCTTCTTGCGGCCGCGGGCCCCAGGGCGCGGCCTTGTTTTCCGATCAAATACGCACAAGAGCCATTTCTCCAAGATTCGAATGCGATGGCAAACTTCCTAGGGGATTGGTTCTCGTTGACGGCGTGAATGGATGGGCTAAAGGCGGGCAGGGATATACAGACTTGATGGATGGCTATGACTCTGCATACTGGGCCTCTCATTGAATTCAGCTGGATGTTTCTCCTAGCTTGTTACTGTCAAGCTTTTAGAGAAAAGTGTCGTCTGACGGACTCTTCGGTTGCACCTCGGACGTGTGGAGGTCTCGGTATCTTACCTGTATAGTAACCTTATACGCTTGATGTGGCAAACGCCAGGAGTTAGATTCTGGCATAGCGGCTTTGAGAAATCATGTGATAGATTTTACTATACAATACAGTACACAAAATAAAGTTTCTCGGAAGAGTACTAAATAGGGTTAGCGCGCTCTTGGCATAGGGTTCCGATGATTAACAGCCATTCCAAGGGGTGACACTGGTTTTGACTTTCCCTGTACTCCCAATGGATACTCGTAGCGGTGAAGATTGGAGAAGCCACTGTAATAGCCCACAATTGAGATCTCGATATTCAATACGTCGTTGGAACGAGTTTGTTGTTGTCATTGGGCAAAATGCCTGTGGGTGACTCCCTTTCGGGACGGGCCGAAACACGAACCCCTGAACCTCCCGACCGCGACGAACGCGAAGAATCACCACCACGGATCAGACCAAAACGCGTCACCAGGGTGCCGAACAGCTACGCGCGCGAGCAAGAAGAACAAATCGAAACCAACAAGGCACGCCTCCAGCGAGTAAAGAAACCCAGAGGCAGACCAACAAGCCAAAGCGACGCGCCAGCAGTTCGCGAGGCACCGACCCCTGACGGCACCCCGACAGATAGCGAGGAGCCAGATTTAAGCACGTTGCTCACGGAACTCACCAAGCTGAGGAAAGAGATCAGAAGAAGAGACGAAGCACACCAAGAGGAACTACAGAGGGTCACAGCTGCCCTGACAGAAGTGCAACAGGAACTCCAAGATCTTAAGAACAAAGTAGACTCGCCACAGGACACCTCAGAGCCAAGCGCGCAGAACAGCCAGGAAGAGATCCTCCGCGAAATCCAGTCCCTGCGCACCTCAATCACCGCCCCAGATCCGTTAAGTAACCCGTCCTATGCAGATGTTGCCCGAACCCCCCCAACCAGCCAGCCGAGCAACATACGGGCTCTCTCATCGTCCAACACGACGCCGACTACATTCACCGATACGTTATATTGCACGATAGACACCTCGAATATGGCCGACAATGGAAACGACAGGATATCTGCAGGCCCGATTAGGGCAGCAGTTGAGAAAGAGATCCGGACAATGGAAAACCTCACTAACTGGCGATGTCGCGCGGTTACGGTGGACCCAAAGAACACCAACCGGATCCGAATTGCTTGCCGAGATGAACCCGAACGCCAGCTAGTTAAGAAAGTCGCAGAAGCAACAATTGGCGCAGGAGCCCGAGTGCTCCGCGACGACCTCTACCCAATCAAAGTTGACAGTGTCAAGAAAGCAGCCGTGCTAGATGAACAAGGCGAGATCAGAGCAGGAGCCGCGGCAGCCTTCAGCGAGGAGAATGAAACCACCGTTGCCAAGATCGCATGGCTCAGCAGAAAGGAAAGTGCGAAGGCCTATGGGTCAATGGTGGTGTACCTGACCAAAGGCACCGATGCACGAAGGCTCCTGGCCGAGGGGTTCTTCCACGCTGGGGGAGAATCTGGCGTAACCAGCGCCTTTGAACATCGACCGCGACCGACACAATGCTACAACTGCCAAGAGATCGGACATAAGGCATTCCAATGCAAGAACACCCAGAAGTGCGCGAAATGCGCCAAGGGAGGCCACCGCCACAGCATCTGCAACGAGACGGTCCTTAAATGCGTTCCGTGCGGAGGCCCACATGAATCGTTTAGCAGAAACTGTCGGAAGCTTTATCCAGTGCAACATGAATAAAACACTCCGAATAATTCAGCTAAATGTAAGGAAACAGGGAGCAGTGCATGACAGCCTAATGAACGACAAAGAAATTCAGGACGCAGCGGCAATAGCAATCCAAGAACCCCAAGCGAGAAGAATTAACGGCCGACTATTGACAGCTCCAATGGGACATCAAAAATGGACAAAGATGGTCCCCTCCACATGGAGGGAAGGTAGATGGGCAATCCGGAGCATGCTGTGGGTGAGAAAGGACGTGGAAGCGGAGCAAGTGCCGATAGGATCCCCGGATCTGACAGCGGCGGTCGTCCGGCTTCCCGAACGATTGATTTTTATGGCATCAGTCTATGTGGAAGGGGGAGATGCCCAAGCCTTGCGTGACACGTACAGCAGCTTACGCAAGGCAATCACCAAGGTAAGGCAAGATACGGGCACAGTGGTGGAAGTTCTGATCGTGGGAGACTTCAACCGACATGACCAACTTTGGGGTGGAGACGACGTGTCTTTGGAGAGACAGGGCGAAGCGGATCCAATCATTGACCTTATGAGTGAATTTGCTCTCAGCAGTCTACTGAAACGAGGCACAAAGACATGGCAGGGGGGAGGACAGGGTGGAGACCACGAGTCAACTATCGACCTCGTCCTTGCCTCGGAGAATCTGACGGGTTCCATGGTCAAGTGTGCAGTACATGGGACAGAGCACGGCTCCGACCACCGCGCAATCGAGACCGTGTTTGACGTTCCGGTTCCGGTTGCCAAACAGCAGGAGCGACTGCTGCTCAAAAACGCGCCATGGAAGGAGATTAATGCCAGAATTACCACAAGCCTGGACAGCACGCCGTCGGACGGCACGGTACAGCAGAGAACCGACCGACTAATGTCTGTGGTGCTGGAGGCGGTGCGTACCTTGACGCCAAAGGCCAAACCGTCACCATACGCAAAGAGATGGTGGACAACGGACTTGACACAACTCCGCTATATCTACACATACTGGAGAAATCACGCCCGCTCGGAGCGACGGGCAGGACGAATCGCATCACACCTAGAAGAGACAGCCAAAAGTGCAGCGAAGCAATACCATGATGCCATCCGGCAACAAAAGAAAAACCACTGGAAGGAGTTCCTTGCAGATAACAACAACATATGGAAGGCCGCCAAGTACCTGAAGTCTGGAGACGACACAGCATTTGGGAAGGTACCACAACTCGTCCGAGCAGATGGAACCACCACCGCCGATCATAAGGAACAAGCAGAAGAGCTTCTGGCCAAATTCTTTCCTCCTCTACCAGACGATATTGAGGAGGAAGGAGCCAGACCGCAAAGAGCACCGGTCGAGATGCCTGCCATCACCATGGAGGAAGTAGAGCGACAGCTGTTTAGAGCAAAATCTTGGAAGGCACCTGGAGAAGACGGCCTACCAGCGATAGTTTGGAAGATGACCTGGCCCGCGGTTAAAAACAGGGTTCTTGACCTGTTCCAGGCGTCGCTGGAAGAGGGCAGGCTACCAAGTCAGTGGAGACATGCAAAAATCATACCACTCAAAAAGCCAAACAAAGAAGACTACACCATTGCGAAAGCTTGGAGGCCGATTTCACTTCTCGCGACACTGGGCAAGGCCTTAGAATCAGTGGTGGCAGAAAGGATCTCACACGCAGTGGAAACGTACGGCCTACTCCCAACTAGTCACTTTGGAGCCCGAAAACAGCGATCAGCAGAACAGGCACTCCTGCTCCTGCAAGAGCAAATCTACACGGCCTGGCGTGGCCGCCGGGTCCTGAGCTTGATCAGCTTCGATGTCAAAGGAGCCTACAATGGGGTCTGCAAAGAACGACTACTCCAGAGGATGAAAGCGCGAGGCATACCAGAAAGTCTGATCCGGTGGGTCGAGGCCTTCTGCTCGGAACGAACAGCGACCATTCAAATCAATGGGCAAGGGTCTGAGGTACAAAGCCTCCCACAGGCCGGACTACCGCAGGGCTCTCCCCTATCGCCGATCCTGTTCCTCTTCTTCAACGCAGACCTCGTGCAACGACAGATCGACAGCCGCGGCGGAGCGATTGCTTTCGTGGATGACTTCACCGCGTGGGTGACCGGGCCAACTGCGCGAAGCAACCGGGAAGGTATTAAGGAAATTATTGACGAAGCACTCGACTGGGAGAGGAGGAGTGGAGCGACATTCGAAGCAGATAAAACGGCCATTATACACTTCACCCCCAAAGCACACAAATCAGAACAAGAGCCCTTTACCATCAAGGGACAAGCAGTTGAACCCAAGGACCACGTCAAGATCCTTGGAGTAGTGATGGATACTAGACTCAAATACAAGGCACACATAGCCAGGGCAGCGTCCAAGGGCCTAGAAGCAGCAATGGAGCTTAAACGACTTAGAGGCTTATCCCCATCTACCGCGCGGCAGTTGTTCACATCAACAGTTACCCCAGTGGTGGACTATGCCTCTAATGTCTGGATGCACGCTTTCAAAGATAAGGCCATCGGGCCCATTAACCGGGTCCAACGACTCGGAGCTCAAACGATAGTGGGAACATTCCTCACTGTCGCAACCAGTGTGGCGGAAGCAGAGGCTCACATTGCCTCCGCGCAAAGCCGGTTCTGGAGACGGGCAGTGAAGATGTGGACGGACATCCACACCCTACCAGAAACCAACCCGCTCCGCCGAAACACGGATCGTATCAGGAAATTCCGAAGACTCCATCGCTCGCCGTTATATCAGGTGGCAGACGTGCTGAAGAATATAGAGATGGAAACACTGGAAACCATTAACCCATTTACACTGGCACCATGGGAGGAACGATTGCAGACCGATATTGGACAAACCCCAGAGTCACAGGCAGAAGCCGGCGGATCTATGCAGATCGCAGTCAGCAGCTCAGCACGGAATGAGGTAGTGGGATTTGGCGGAGTTATTCAAAAGCAGCCGCCCAAGTACAAGAAGCCGAGACTCAAGGATTTCTCCGTCACACTGGGCGCAAGATCGGAGCAGAACCCATACTCGGGAGAGTTGGCAGCAATAGCGCACGCATTGAAAACGCTACTGGCACTGAAACTGTACAGAATCACCCTGCTAACAAGCAACAAAGCGGCTGCACTTACCCTGGGGAACCCGC
>JAJAED010000101.1:0-14544 GCA_021437015.1 Aspergillus jensenii | reverse complement strand
ACAGGACAACCCAGCAAAACCCTAACTGCTCCGCACCGGGCAGTCGCACTGCAACTGCCCGCCGCTTGTGGGATAGACTTCAGCAGACGTTAGTCCTAATCAGGCCTAGTGCCGGGAGCGTTTTGTATGAGGGTTAGCTGGATCCCGCTGTTGTCTATCGGATACTATAATTAGGGTAAGTTTAATATATAAATTCTTATACAGGCTTTTTATTCTCTAAAAGCTATTAATAACTAGAGATAACTCTTTATCTATAGGATTTTCCTATTTACTACTTTAATATCCAGTTATATTGCTCTTTAAGGGGTTTAATAAGCCCTGAGCTGTTCAGCTAACTAGATTAACAGGAACAAGTAGCTAGCTCTAGAGTTAATAAGAACCTTAATAACCTTAGTAAGTACTCTAAATCTAATAGTACAGGTATATAAAGTAATATCTAATCTTATAATATATAACTTAGTCTTATATCTCTAAGAAAAAGATATTAGTAAGTAATCTCCTCTTAACAGGGATTCTAATATATCTAGAATCTTTAACTCTCAGGCTTCTATTCTAGAGATCTTTACTATTCTAGTTACTAGCTTCTTCTTCTTATCTAATAGCTTTACTCTTTTCCTAAGTCTTTTAACTCGGTAGCCTTCTTATCCTTATTATTAGGATACTTAGGCTGTTAGTACCCCTATATTCTACAGGTAAAGTATATATAATTAATTAAGTACTACTTTCTCTATTAAAATAATTTCCTGTTTAGCTGTTTAGACTAGGTAGTAAGTATGCTTAAATCTATAATATTAATTTAATTAATACCGGCTTATGCTGTATTTATATAGTATTCTATAATAATATTCCCTTATTTATACTAGCTAAATCTTTATACTAGTTCTTTAAGCCTTATAAAAGAATTAAGATCCCTAGTAAGCCAGGCTTAAAAGACAGGCTTAGCTCTTATCTTAAAGTATTAAACTATAAGGTATTCTAGTAGGGTTAATTTAATCTAGATAACTATATTTAAGAACTAACTACTATAATTTACCATGCTAGTATTTCCTTACGTATAATTAATAAAGTATTCCTACTTCTTATCTTTATTAAGAAATTCCTTAAAGTTATCTATAATCTATTAGCGGAATCCTTTTTAAGTATTAATAGATTTAATCTTCTTTTTTTATACTCTTTCTTCTTATATTTATTATATAGTCCTTGCTATTCTATTAAGAAAGTCCTTAGTATAATAAATCCTTTATATATCTAAAGAATTCTTTCCTACTAAAGTATATTTAGTCTTAAAATATTTTTTTACTATCTGAAGCTATCTTCTTATAGTATTATTAATAACTTGTCTACTATACTTTAGTAGCTTCCTGATATCCGAAGACTTTAGATAAGATTTTACTATCCTAGGCTAAGTAGTCACTTCCTGACTTAGGGTTATGGTTTTTACAGGCAGTCTTTACTAGATTATTATATTATTATCTTATTATATTCTTAGAGCTTTAAGGGCCTCTGCCTGTTATTACTACTAAATCTTTACTTCCTGTAGCCTTTCTTAATTCTCCTGCTAGGATTAGTTTTATTATTCTAGAACCTGGTTAAAGACTAGAGTCTGGTTAGACTATTATCCTACCAGGAACTATACTACTTTAATATTATTATCCTAATTACCCGGGGGATTATGATAGTTAGTGTTACTAAAGGTGCTATAGAGATTATTTTACTAGTTTACTATTATTATAACTATTATAATTAATAGTTCTTAATCTTAAATTTATCTTTCTTGGGATATTATTCTCATGTCTCCTGAAGTATCTCTTCGTTAATTATTCTCTAGGTTCTAGAAGTATAGGAAGATTTTTCACGGGTAGACCTATTAATATTATAACTATTAATAGGCTTTGCCTAGCTAGGTTTTTAGAAATTTTAATCTACTAACTTCTTTCCTTTAATATTACTGGTGAAACTAAAGACATGCTACTAGATATAATAACATCCTAAGGTCAGTAAATATTAAAGCTTTCGAAATGCTGAAGTACAGCCTGAAGGCTGACTTTCAGTATTATTATTCTCTAAATCTACCAGCTACCTAGGCCTTTATATAGATACCACCAAAATATCAGCAGTAGTCCTAACTAATGGTGGAACCACCAGATATCGACGCCTCTGATTACGCATCGGGGACACTGATATCGTTGTCCACCACTGCAGAGAACTGTAGAGAATCACAATATTAAAGCTTTTAAAATACTGAAGTACAGCCTGAAGACTAACTTTTAGTATTATTATTCTCTAAATCTACTAGCTACCTAGGCCTCTATATAGATACCACCGAAATATCGGCAGTAGCCTGAACTAATAGTAGAACCACCGGATATCGACGCCTCTGATCACATATCAGGGACACCAATATCGTTATCCACCACTGCAGAGAACTGTAGAGAATCACAATACTCTTTCACACTACTCGCAACAACCCTAAATGCCAAGGACCTTATACCGGCCTGGATCACCTGGTTAACCGCGGCCTGGTTATCTACTGCGGCCTGGGCCTTAATCTTAGCTATCATGATCTCCTGGTCAGTGCTGGAGATAGAGAGTTCTGCAGGCTGGGGATCGCAGGATAAAATATACACTAAATAGAAGTTCTTCCGCGATAGAAAAACCTACTGCTATATAATTATATAGAATAACTGTTAGAGCTCTTCCTCACTACAGGCCTGTTCCTGCGGATGGATAAACCCACGCTGGCTATATTAGATCTACCTGTACACCTGCCGCCAATACTTCCGCATAGTATTAATATAGATAGTAATATACTAGTAGTAATCTAGATCCTGCTGGTACTATATACTATTTATATATAGTTTAATCCCGGGTATTAGGTTCTATAGTACCCGGGGGATCTGGATAGTATCAGGTTCCTGGATAATATTATCCTACTGCTAGATCACCTCTGCTATCCGTGTATACTCCTGAGGCTTGATAGAATGCTTAACCTATAGATATATAATAATCTCTCTAGAATACACGCTATATTTACAGTAATAATAAATAATAATCTATAAACTAGGGATTAGTTAAAAAAATTAATATTCTATAATACAGGTTAGAATCTGCTAGATATATATATATATATCACGTAGGGGTTCCGCACTCCAGTCACTGGTATAAACTCGGGATATAGAATAAAAATAGACTGAAACTAGATTCCCCAGCTTTTTTAAGTATAAAAATAATCCCTGAATTCCTGCTGACTATCTATTATTAGATTTAATATATTATTTCTACTATTAGTTACAGGTGGTAGTGATTTTCTATTAAAACTGATTTCCTTATCCTAATAAACTTTAAGCCGTTATTATATTCTTTTAAATAGATAGATAACCCTCAGCTTCTACTAAGTTATAATTTAATAGATAATTAAGTAGTAAACTAATTTTTAGCAGGATTACTTTTAAAAAACTCTAGTAAGTTTAATACCTGAAGTGTAGTAAGTTGTTCTCCGCGACCGGGCTTATCAGCTAATGATAAGCCGGCCCGGATTCCCCACCGCGGTGAGTCCAACAACGACTTTCCGCCGCCTGTGGGATAGACGTGATACGTGGTTGGTGGAGGATAGGTCTGTATTCAATAGAACTAATCGCTGGTTCTCCTAGCTGAGAACCAGCGGCGCATAACAGCAGTGTACCAGAGGGTTTTGTTAGCGCGCACGGCCGAAAAGCGTGGAATGGATGCCACTCCGGCGGGTACTAGTTCATTAGGCATCGTTCCGGTGCCTTATACCACTTGACCGAACTCATCCCATGGCAACAAAATTCTTCACTGCTATGCGGAACAATTTAGCATCTCTGCCCATTCTCGCCAGTTTATTTGATAGCATGCGTTATTTCCGCTGTATTCGACCATGTTGAGAACTTAACAGCAAGGGAATACAAGAAATGGATGTTCGAATTGGAATTCAAGTAAACGAATCTATCCTACTACTGCTCTTGAGGCGCATTGCAGAACCACCGCAGGCCTCGAATGGATGGAGTAAAGAAATATTCGCCTCCACGCTGATCCACCCAGGCATCTGTCCCAAGCCCGAGCCTGTGCGCCTTCTCCGAATCCATGCCGTCATGCACACATATATGACCTTCAGGATGGTCCTTACGCTGTCTCTGGTTGATGAATGGATCCATTCCAGGGCCATGCTCATGGGTTTTGTGCTTGGATGATGGGAAAACACTGTTGCTTGCCCAGCCTTCATAACTGTCAGAAATGCCCGACGATAATAATGCAGAGGGAGCTTACGTGTCATAAGGAAATTAAACCCGTCTCGGATATCACTCTGGTAGCAGGTGAAGTAAACACCACGGCTCTTGGTGGTCTTTTCCGTCTCGTCGGGTCCAAGCTCAGGTCCAAACGGAATGCCACGGCGCAGAATAACGCTGGCGTCTTCCCTCTGGGGTGGCTGGTCGGGTTCTTCGTCACTATCAACATCCTGAATCGTGACAGCGCTGGTATCGTGAACCAAAGGATCGGTGAATTGTCCTTTCACAAAATCGTCATCATTGCCCAGGTCGGGCTTGTGGTCGGCTCTAGGGCGCATTTTACGGATGTGCGCGGCGAATGGACAACCCAAAATGCTCTGCTTGGGCCGGAAATCGAAGTCGTTTCTGTGTGCAAGACTAGGGTCGTCCTTGTGGGGGGTTAAAGCGACGGGCGCGCCTACAGAATATCAGTACATTGAGTGTAGCAAAGAACAGCAGGTCACAATACCGCTCTTCCAACGTCCCATCATATGAGCCGCCAATTTCTCGGCGCCGTTCTCTCCAGAGTAGTTTGGAATCTTCTTTGCAGCTTCCTCAATAAACCTGAGCATAGTTAGCATGGCCTCCAAGTTGAGAGCCCGGCGATGATATACTTATTGAACTCAGGGACCTTCTCGTCTAGCTGACGGAACACAAGGAAACTGCCTTCCACGGACCAAGGAGGCGTAATGTCTTTTCGTGGATCTCCGTCATGACCGACAAAGATGTATCTAGCTCAATTAGCTCACTTTGCTACAGAGACGGGTGGATAGTATATTACCCAGGAGGACACAATTGTGGTTCACGTGGACCCGGTTCGGGATCCAGACCGCGAAGCTGAGGCTGCGAGATGTGGTCCTCAAAGCCTAAGCTGCGAATGAAGTTAGAATATTTCTCCTGCTCGATAAAAATTGACTTACTGCTCTTTGCCACGAAGATCTCCGGGCCGGCGCTGACCATGCTTGGCGGATATCAACTCCAAACTAGTCTTGTTCAAGTCTCTCAGATGGAAATTGGTCTCAATCTTGGCAATTCCCTCATTCAGGGTACGTTCGCTGCATGCAGCCACGACGAAGACCAAGTCGATACGCCAGCTGTCATCGCCTGCGGGGTGTCCAGGGGGAGGCTTGAATTCGGGAAGCAACATGTCTGGAATATCAGCGCCTTCGAAGACAAGGTCGCTGTACATACCCTTTTCAAAAAGGCCATCGTTGATTTGTGCTAGGTTCAACTGTTTTATCCTTGTTAATGACCCTTTTTTTCTTTCTTTCTTTCTTTTTTCCTCTTCTTTTTCTTGTCAAAAAGAAAAGAGAAAGAGAAATCGTGATCACGATAGTGAATGGGAATAGCCAAACCTACTTTTTGCAACCCTTTTTGGGTAAAGGACACATTTATGCCCGACATGGGGATCTTTGCAGCTTTACCATTCTCTCGTGCTGACTTGATCTCTTCTAGACGCTCTTCACATTGCTTTCCAGTGGTGATTTCGCCGATGAACTCCCTGAGATCGTAGCGGAGTCTGTTCGCATTTTTGATCCTGTAAAAGAGGTAGGACTCAAACTCCTTGGGCATGCGCGGCCAGATGCCGCCCTGGATGTTGGTCTTGTCTACCGGATGACTCATTTTTTTCTGGCTCTCAAAGATACAGATGTATTGGAAGAAGAGACCAAGGGCAATTTTTTGAAACGCGAGGAGCGGTTGGAGTTCTTATGCCTAAACACCCACAGCTGTTGATTGCTCCCACACTGTGATGAGTAAACTATATTGTATCCAATAACATCCTCTTCATTTTCAATACTGGTCCATGTTTCTCTTTCCTTCCACCTTGGTTGCCTATGAGCGAACCATCATCACTGCCAAACTGGGATTCTTACTTGGCTCTAGGTGGAGATTACTCCACCCCAGCGGGGCATTGGGTTAAGCAATGAAGGGTGCTGGCGCTTCCAACACAGATTCGACAGAGAGATTCGGGACACCTGCCACCTTTGGATCCTGGATGTGTATTACTTTTGTTTATCCATCACTTTCGACATGTAGAACGCCACCGATAGATGCAGTACGGAGTACATTTACTCCGGAAGAGACCCACAGCTCGTGTAACGATATGTTTCGTTTCCTCCGTACGGATGGGGGTAAACGAAGGAAGACTTTAAAGTTTAATCACATCATAGTGCCCACCCTGGCCCGGCCCTTTTGTGGGTCTTGGTAGCCATTTCCTGCATTCATTTTCTAGTGGATCTTAATTGGATTATGCTTTTTAATTAGCGTGCACTGCGATCGACAAAAACTCTGCAAATGCCAAATGCCTGACCGCCACACCATGTGTTCTTCTTCGGCCACTCCAAGCTGACGTACAAGGGTTCCAAAGATGTTTTCCCACCCCGGTACAAAATTCTGCCCGTAATTTTGGTTTTAATACAGTAAAGCTATATCAATAAGACGTAGCTGCACAGTGAGGGGTGGCAAGTGTATAGGGGCCTGTATGATCGTCGGAGATAAATGGCTCCGAAACTTTTGTGGAACGATGTTCAGCTGAGATGTACTCAGATATTGTGGAGTCTATGATGATCGCATTCATACCTCCGGGAAACCCGAACACCCAAGTCCGCGCTATGTTGCCCTGGCGAGTGGCGATCATGAACTAGGGGGTTGGTTCCAGTCCCACCGTTCCCGTACCGAGACCCTCACCCGAGCTTCCTGTTCTCGTTTTGAGTTTGGCATTGAAATCCCATCTCTCCATTATAAGTTCCCCGACGAGGAACTCCAGCATCTACTGCTGTCAACCATCTGTTTCTCATTTCACAATGAAATTCTCATACGCAGCCAGCCTCCTTCTGGGAGCTGTCTCCGTTGGCGCTCACAAATCCGACAAGTACTCCTACGAGTCGACCGAGGCCGACCGTCCTGGCATCAATGGCGAAGTCACTGGTGCAATTCAATGGCAGTCGCCGCCCGTCAACTCAACTCTGTTGAATGTCAAGGAACTCCGTACCACTTGTACTGGTTGGAAATGGGGTCACGACTGTGAACGCGTCTTTGACGGCAGAAGCGACACATACTGGGAGAGTGACAACCGTGGTCATGGGCCACCGTGGATTTCAATTGATCTGAAAACAGTGCACAATGTCAGTGGTCTGACGATGCTACCTCGATTTGATGACAATGTCACTGGGGGTCTGATTGAATCCCACCGTGTCTACCTGAGCAAGGATGAGCGAGACTGGGGTGAGCCAGTGGCCTACGGAAAATGGGCCAACAATAACGCCATGAAGCTAGCTTCTTTCAACCCCATCCCTGCACGCTATGTCAAGCTTGTTGCTGATACTCCTGCTCTTCCCGATGCGCCTGGCTGGCATGAGCCTATTTCGATCGTCAACCTTGGTATCTATGCTACCGATTATACTCTCCCCACCGTGCCCGGCAAGGGTGCCTGGGGACCAACCCTCGATTTGCCCGTCATCCCCGCCAGTTCGGCCCAGGAACAGAACGGTCAGATCATTCTCTGGTCTGCTTGGGCCAATGACCAGTTCTTTGCTTCCCCCGGTGGCAAGACACTCACCACCACATGGAATCCCAAGACCCAGGAAATCTCGCAAAGTGTGGTTGCTGAAACTCACCATGACATGTTCTGCCCTGGCATGGCCATGGATTTTAATGGAAGTATCGTCGTCAGCGGTGGTGGTGACGCTGCTAGAACCAGTATTTTCAACGGAAAAACCTGGGAGTCTGGCCCTGATATGCGCCAGCCTCGAGGATACCATGCAACAACTACTCTATCCGATGGTCGAATCTTCGCGATCGGTGGCTCTTGGAGTGGTGGCAACAAGGTCGAGAAGAATGGCGAAGTGTACAACCCCATCAAGAAGAAGTGGTACACCCGCTCCGGAGCAAAGGTTGACGCCATGTTGACTAATGACCGATTGGGTCGCTGGCGTGCCGATAACCACGCCTGGTTATTTGGATGGAAGGATGGCAGTGCCTTCCAGGCTGGTCCCAGTGTGAAGATGAACTGGTTTACTGTTGAGGGCAGCGGCAGCACCACTTCCGCAGGAAGGCGAATGGACGATGGAGACTCTATGTCGGGCAACGCTGTCATGTATGACGCTGTTCACGGCAAGATTCTCACTGTCGGAGGCCAGCCGTCTTACGATGGCTCTTACGGGTCCAAGAACGCCCATATCATTACACTGGGCGCTCCACTTCAAGAGCCTCTTGTCGAGGTCGCCGGAAAAGGTTCTGGTGGCGGCATGAACTTCCCCCGTGTCTACCATACCTCTGTGGTTCTGCCTGATGGCAAGGTTTTTATTGCCGGTGGCCAGGTCTGGGGATCGCCCTTCAACGAGGAGACGGTCCAGTTCTATCCAGAAATTTACAACCCCGAGGCTGATACCTTCGACGTCATGAACGGCCAAAATATTGTCCGTGTTTACCACAGCATCTCCATGTTGCTCCCTGATGCGACTGTCCTGAACGGTGGTGGTGGTCTCTGCGGAAATTGCTCCTCGAACCACTATGATGCCCAGATCTTCACTCCTCCCTACCTGCTGACTCCTTCTGGAGAACGGCGTGAACGCCCCACGATCCTGCGTGCTGATAATCGAGTCATCGTGGGCGGGGTCTTGGAATTCGCGACCGACAAGCACATTGCTTCTGCATCGCTCGTTCGCCAGGGAACCACTACCCACACTACCAACACTGACCAGCGCCGTATCCCAATCGAGGTGAACGGCCATGAAGGCCATTCCTTCAGTTCCAACCTCCCAGACGACGGTGGTGTCCTGATTCCTGGCTGGTACATGCTTTTCGCTATGGATTCCGAGGGCACGCCTAGTGAGGCGACCCTGGTCAAGGTGGAACTCCCTCAGTACGCAACCCTCCAGCTCGAGGAAATGTTGGAGAACGATAGTGACGGTGAGGACATTCAAGACCACAGTGCTCATGAAGGATGCGATGAAGAGAAGATGACAGGCATGTTGTCTGCTATTCTCTCCTCACCTGGCCGAGTCTGGAAATCGTGGAGGCCTTCACTCATCCTGCAGGGCTACTAAGGGGCCTACTTGAATCGGTTCGGCAATGCCAAGCCTACGAGACTTGCCATGTTCTAGCGACAACAGCCATATCAGATTCTATCCTAATATATTTGGGATGAGCTTCCGATGCTAGATATATCACAAGGATCGACTGGTCTTAGCGGTTGAAACCTGGCATTCAAAGGTCCCTCCATCCGGTAGATCTTTGACTGAAATCCCCTCCTGTAATGAATAAAATGTACTTTCATCTGTATTAGTTCCAGTAGCAGTTAAGGATTACAGGAGCCAAGGTGCTCTATTACCTATTCGCCTATGTTCAATTCATGTTATGCATATAATTCAATTCCCTAAGCAACTACTACTATTAGTAGATCGAAACATTGTCGAGATTATACTAGAAGGCTTGACTGGCCAGACTAGCCTTGCACCATAATATATTAGTTGAGCTGGTCAATTTCGGGTCACCGCTCTTTAGTTATAGCAGAATTGAAATAGTTATAAACTTATCATAGCAGACGAGTCGCCGTTAGAATCACATACCGAGGTAAGGTATCTTACGGTAGGAAACCTTGGCAGTTCTGACAATCTCTGTCCCGCTTTTATTATTAAAATATGATAATCTTATGGTCACCGTCATAGGAACCATCAAAGGTGATCTTAAGATCCAAGTATATCTATACTTTGTTCTTATTCTTAAGGTACATATGTAGTTCACCCTTTACTTTATATGGGTTAATTATAAGACTAATGCCGTCTTTTAAACTACTGTTAAGAATTCTAATATATATACCTGCTACTATAACTATGTATTTTACCTTTAATATATCGCTATTGATAAATCTATTACGGTAGATAATAATTAGCAGCTAGCTTATTATAAGGTCCTTAGCCTTTAGGGTTATTATAAATAGTGTGAAAGAGTATAATATACCTAATAAAAAGAATAAAAAGTTATAAGATATAGATTTTAAGAATTTAGAATAGTTAATAGATTAATACTAGAGTTCTAAAATTTAATTCTTTATAAAATAAAGAGATATTCTTTTTTATTAAGTTAGCTTCTAGCTAACTTAGCTTTATCTTTTATAAGTATTCTATCTTATTTATAAAGGGTTTCATAACTGTCTTTTTCTTTTAAAACTTTAGTTTTTTAAGATAATCTTTATAATCCTAATACTCGTAGTATATAATTCTTATTCATAGTTTATTATTAAAAAATCTCTATATAATATAAAACCTAAATTAGAAAAAATTATTATAATAAAAAAAAGATATTCTATTTATTTATAAGTAGTCTCTGTGAATTAATCCTAAAAAGCTAGATATTATAAATCTTAAATATATAAGATTTTTTATAAAGAAGAAAGCTTTTATTATTATTATTTTTATACTAGTCTTTATTTTTATTTTTATTTTTATATAGCTTCTAGTAGTTCTTATACTATCTTTTATTATTACTCTTTATAACGTAGTATATTTACTTAATAATATTCTAGGTATACTAATTATCTATAGCCTTATCTATCTAAAATCCTCTTCTACTGATACAGATACTCCGCGGGAGACTTAGGACCAGCTATCTTAATAGTTATTATAATTTAGGACTAGATTAATACTTAGTTTACTAATCTACCTACAGATATATAATTTAACTTATATAGCTAATAATAATTTATTATAGTATTAGGCTTTTTTTTATAGATAGATACTTAGATTCTATCTATTTATAAGTACTAGTAAATACTTACGCTGGTTTTAAAATTAGTTTTATTTTATAGGATTAATAGGCTGGAGTAACTAGCTATAAAAATTTAATATTAAAAAGCTATTTTAATAATTTATATAGAATAATAGTCTTCTATAAATAAGAAATATTTAATTTATTATAATTTCTTAGCTTTACTACTATTCGCGGCTTATATTTCTGGAAAAATAGATTAAAAATATAATAACTATCTTTTCTATAAACATATTTTATATTTTTTTAAGAGATAAAATTCTAGAGATAGTTTTTAATTTTTTTTTTAATAATACTATACCTAGAATCTAGTAAATCCTTAGAAGTACCCGTATAGCTTAAAAATAAGATAAAAAAGTAGATATATACTATAAATTTTTTTTAGCTTATCTTATAGTTTCTTATCTACTTTAATTTAAATTAAACTAGCTATTTCTTTCTTTATAAGACATTCTTTATAAAAATTTAAATATTATAAATTTATAATAGACTTTTTTATAGACTTCTATTACTTAATTTACTTAATTAATATCCTTATAAAATCTAGGGTCTAGGACCTTTTTTATATAATATTCTTACTTATCTTTATTTATATATCTTATTTTAAATTATTTATAAGTATTTACTTCTTCTAACTTCTACTACTTCTAAAGTATAGAAATATATAGAATATTATATATATAAAGTCTAATTAATAAAAAAATTTAGTAAATATTTATACTTATTTTTTTTAATTACTTTTTATAGACCAGTCTAAAGTTAGTTAAATTAGTTATTAAATTTAATTTAGAACTAATTTTAATTATTAATCTAGATATAATCTCTAATCTAAAAAATCTTTATAACTTACTTAAAATTATAATACTTAGATTATTACTTCTAAATTTTTATAATTTCTATCTAAATTCTTTTATATATCTTTCTAAAATATTTAGCTTATTTTATAATATCTAAATCTTATTTTTAAAATATATATCTACTATAAGAACTCTTAAACCTATACTATATATTATATAGAATAGTATTTCCTTAGTTAATTATTATTATAAATTATTATAAGTAAACTTTATAAAAGAAATATAATCTATCTAGCTATCTTATATAAAATTTATATTTTTTTATAAATATTATTTTAGTATATTATTTAAATACTTAGTCTAGTTATCTATTTATAAATAATATATAGTACTTATTAAATACTTAATTTATAAATAATATATAAAATTAAATTAAAATCTCTTTATAAAGATTAATCTATAATTGGTCATAATATTTATAGAGATTTTATAAAGCTAGAATACTTTATAAATTACTATATATAATAGTTTTTTTATTTTTAATTAATTAAGTTTTACATAGAAATAAAGTAAGCTATTTTATTTATATAATTTATTATTATTAAAATTATATTATATACTTTATAAGACCTGTTTAAATCCTTAAATTTAATACTTATAGATAGATTAGTAATAAAGTCTATATTAATATACTTTTAAAGATTTACTAGAACTAGTAGTAGTTTTTATAATTTTTATTACTTACTATATATAATCTATAAATTTTAATACATATTATATATCTTATAGTACTTTATAATAAAATCTTATATATTTAATTAAAAAAATCTTTATTATATAAGCTCTAAGATTTTTCTCTCTATAAAATATCCTACTAATAAATTATTATATAGCTTTACAAGAATCTTTATTTATAGTTAGTAGTAATCTAGAATATATAAATTTTCTAAATTATATAAAAATCTATTTTATATTATCTAGTACTTCTATAAATATAAAGTACTCTTATAATAGTCTAAATTCTTTATAAAATTATTAAATTTATAAATTATTCTATAAATTTTCTTTATAAGTAGATCTTTCTTTAAAAGCTTTAGTAAGCCTTCTAATAATCTTTATAAAAGATTATTCTAAAATAGCTTTTCTTTTTTATAAAGCTATTAGATCTCTTTTTATAAGTATTCTATCTTTAAGAATAGTATTAAGAATATTATAGTTATAATTATAAGTTAGTCCCTACTAGATTAAGAAGAAATTATATTCTATATAATACTTATATTATTATTACTGCTTATTATAGTAATTTCTAGGATCTTATCTTTACTAGAAGCCCGTGTATCTATAATTCTTAATTATAATAGTAACTTCTACTTTACTTACTCTTTAAGATCTTCTTAGTTCTCTTTATATTAGCTATCTTTTAGATAGTCAACTTACTATAAAAGCTTATCTATAAAGTTTAACTTATTTATATAATAGATATTCCTAAATCTAAATCCTACTAAAAATTAGAACTAGTAAATCTATATTCGCGATAGTATCTTACTAGATAACTAAAAAGTAACTAAGATTTTATAATTTATAATAATATATTATGATAATAGATTAGTATTATTAATTCTTAGATTCTTTAGGTTAAATCTATAAAACCTATTTGTCAGAGAATGCGGACATTGTCAGCCAATGAACCCACTGCGCCGCAGCTAGCGCTGTAATAACAGCGGAATAATAATAGGCTGATCTACACATAGTCATGCTATAATACTAGACTAGAAAAGACCTAGTAATATAGGTATACTATAAGGAGTATAGACAGACCTATAAGGAATATATTATAAATATACTCTAAGTATAAGATAAATATAATAAATAAAGAATATATAAGGCACTATTACTACTATATCTAGAATTAGTTTCTTATCTATTATTTTTAGAAGTATAACTAGTCTATCTTTATAAAGTTATATAAGACTATTCTATATCTCTATTCTTTTTAATTAATATATCTATTAAAGACTCTTTTCTATTTATATTAAGAATAACTAAGGATTGATAGATCTTATCTAATAATAATAGATCCTTAACTTAAATAAAAAAAGAATATCTATTATTATAATAAAAGATAATATAAAGTCTATTACTACTAAATAAGCTAGCTATAAACTAACTAAAGCTAAAAAGATTATTTAACTTAATAATATTATTAACTCTCTTATAAGCTAGGTTAACTCTCTTTAGATATTTAAGAGTATTAAGATAAATAAAGTAGAAGTATTTAAAAATAAGTAATTTATTCTAAGAAGATACCTAATCTCTATAGATATATATATATATATTAATAATCTTAGAGATATAGATAAATTAAATAAAGTTATATTTACTAGAATCTATCTTAGAGAACTAGCTTTTAATTAGTTTAAGCTACACATACGGGACTATCAGGATAACATGAATCTAACTAATTAAAAGGATTTAACTAATACTATTTTTAATAGTTACTAAGGCTTTAAAAAATAAATCACTAAAGTCTTTAGAGATCCTGATACTAAGAAAACTATTAAATAATATATATATATACTAAAGTAAGGACCTAAGATAAGTATTAAAGAACTTACTTTAAAGTTTTACTAAATTATATTAAATCTTAACTAGAAAGATAAAGCTTTAAGATTATAGTACTATTAGATTCTTAA
>JAJAED010000100.1:0-14875 GCA_021437015.1 Aspergillus jensenii | reverse complement strand
TTATTAGATATAAATAGCTTTAATAGTATAATTAGCTATTATATAACTAGTATTATTATAAATAAATTTATATATAGATTTATAATATTATATAGCTAAAGTATTATTTATTTTCTAATTATTATTTTTTAAATCTTTTATTTTTTATTACTATAAGTATTCCTTTATATTTATATTACTTATTAATTAATTTATATTATTTTTATAGTTATTTAAGTTTTATAAATCTTATTTAATATTTTTTTAGATTAAATTAAGTCTTATTAAATTATATTATAGATTAGCACGGTAATATATTAATTTATTAATAAAAACTTCTAATTACTATTTCTTAATTATATATTAAGTAATTATACTAATATTTAATATTTAGATTCTTCTAATCTTTATAATTTAAATAAGCTTTTTATTAGTTATTTTATTTAAGAATTTATAAAGATATTAATATTAGAAGTTTTATCTATATATAATATATCTATATTTTATATTTTTAATTATCTAGTTCTTCATAAAACTTTATTTAATTAATTTAAGTTTTAAATATATTATTCTTTTATATTACTTATTATTTTTAGTAGTTATCTTACGTTATATATTATATTAATATTATTATTTAAAATTTTTATCTATATATAGCATGCCTGTATTTTATATTTTAAATACTTAGTTTTCTATAGAGTATTACCTAATTAAATTAAGATTTAAATATATTATTCTATATATTTTTCTATATTAATTAATATTTTTAGTAATTATTTTATTTTATATATTATATTAATATTATTATTTAAAGTTTTACTATTTTATTATTATACTATAATATTACTTTCTTATTTCTAGTTTTTAATTAATCTAGTCTTATAGTTATTCCTGTACTTAGGATTTTTATTAATAAAATATTTTATTATAGCTAGAGCTACTAATATATATTATATATATAAAATATATTTTATTTATCTTATTATTAAGAATAGTTCTATATTTCTTTTTTTAAAAGTATAAAAGGCAGTGGAAGTGTTGGGATAGTTAAAGATGCTTCATTAATTGACAAGGACAGCCGGGTAGAAATAGCAGGCCCGGAATAACTAACTAACTATTTAGCTAGTCTGAATTAGTACTAGTAAAAAAATTAAAAAAAAATTAATAAAGATAGGCTTTAGATATTAATAAAATAAATAAATAGTATAACTATAAATATAAATTAAATTAAAAATATAATAGTTTTATTAAATATAGAAATGAAGTTATATTTTACTTATAAATAAAATATTAGAGTAGAAAAGGCTTAGAGTAAAACTTAATAAATAGAATAAATAATAAAGTAAAATATAGAATAAATAAAAAGATAAAAGATAAGATAAGTTTAAAATAATTTTGATAAATAGTAAAAAAAAAGAATTATAAAGAATTATAAGTTAAAAAGATTTTATAAAGCTTTAAAATTAGTAGTAATCTCTTTAAATTTAATAAGATCTTTTTTATAAAATTATTAATTATATTTAAAGCTATATCTAAACTAATAAGTATAATATTTAGTAAAGAAAGTATACTTCCAGCTATAAAAATATATATAGTAATTAAATATATATTTAATTTTATAATAGTTATGATTATTAGAAAAGTATATATCTAATATAACAGAAGATTTAGTATATTTATAAATATAAAGACTAATTTAGTAATTAGAGATACAGGTTTTAGTTAAGTAATAGAAATAACTAGATATATATTTTATATAAAAAATAGATTAGATAATTTATAAGTAAGTTATCTAATATAATAGATAATAATAAAAGATCTAGTATAATAAGATTCTAGTTTAAAGAAAGTATTAATAATAGTAGATAAGTTATATTCTTTATATGAATAAAGATAAATTTATAACTTAGATTTAAATAATATAAATATATAGTAAATATTTGTAAAACAGCTTGATGGTCGTGTCGTCATGTTGATGAATCGATTTGAAGAAGGTAAAATTATTGCTAAATAAGAACTAGTAAGGAATTAGCAGGGTAGAAGACTGCTATATCAGAATAACTATCTAGCTAGGACTAGACCGGAACAGGAATAATATTAAATTAAGCTAGAAAATCTCTTAAATATAATATATAAAAAATATAGAAAAAATAATGTTCTTATTATTAAATTAGTAGAAAAGAAAGTATAAAAACTGAAATAAAATAATAAAATAAAAAAAATAATAATTAATAATTTTTATACTTAGCTACTAGATCTTTATAATCCTAAAATTTATTAAGCTAATTTAATTACTAGTTATTATAAGGTCTATATCCAGTCTAGTAAATAAAATATTATCAATATTAAATATAATTTTAGCCTTTATATATATAGTATTTATTAATAATATATTTAATTTTATAATAATTAAAATTATTAGGAAAATATTTATCTTTAATAGTATTAGACTTTATAAATTAATAAAAATAAGAATTACTAGAAAGCTTTTTATATTTTGTAAGTTTAAATTAGATAACAGAGAATATAGGATATATTTTAAAATTAAAAAAAAAAATTAATTTTATATACTAGATATTTAATATATTTAATAATTTTATACAGGCTATTAAATTATTTACTAAGTTTCTTACTTAAATAGTCAGGTAATTAGTAGTTATAGTATAAATATATATAAATTTAATAAGTAAATAATCTTTATTATGAATATACTTTATATAAATAATAATAAAGTTTGATATTTCTTTTATATTAAAATAAAAAATAAAGTTCTATTTAAATATTAATTTTAATATTTACTAGAATTAATAAATATTAATTCTAAAAAATAATTTATAAGATATTTATCTAGTAAAAGTACTAAATAAAAAATTAATTATAAATATAATTTAAGATAACTAGTTAATCTAATATAAATCTTTAATATAACTATAATAAAGTATAATCTTAATAATTTATATTATATATTTAGACTAGCTATTAATTTAAAAATAAAATATAGTAAGGTAATATTACTTAATTTTTAAAATAAAGATTATATCTTTCTAAAAAATAAATATAAAATAAATATTATATTTAAAGATAAATATTTATAAAATACTCTAATTATAATATTAAAAAAATTTAATAAAAATAAATCTTTATTATTTAACAGTCTATCTTATATTACTAGAAAGTAAACTAATATATTTAATAAACTTATTAATTATAATAAGTAGAGTATTAAATTTAGGTTAGATACTATATCTAGAATAAATAATAAATTAATAAATAATAAAATCTATTATAATTATATTAAAGAGTATAAATATAAAAATTATTAGTTAAAGACTTTTATATAATTTATATTAATAAGAATTATTAGTATAGTATATAGAGTATTACTAAATATATAAATATATAAATATAAATAATATCTTTTTTGATATAAAATAAAATCTTATATAATATATAAGTATTATTTAAGATCTTAATAGCTATATTTATTATAAATTATTTTAAATAACTTCTTATATATAATTTAGGGTAAGAATAATTATTAATCTTTAATAATATTAAAGTTAGTAATCTATTATTTTAATATATAAAATAAATAATTCTTTTTAATATAAGATAGCTTTATATTAAGATTTTAATAAAGTATTTTTAGAATAAGCTTAATATAAGAGTTTTTAGTATATTCTTAAATAATATATTATTTAAAGTTATAGCTAAGTTTAATTAATAAGCTAGTATAATAAGCTTTAATATTAAATAAATAATTAAGATTAATATCTTATTTAATAATAGTATTTATATATTTAGTAGATAAATAAAAAAAAATATTAATAATAATATTATTCTTTCTAAACTTATAAAAGATCTTAAGACAGAATTACTAGATATATTAGAATACTTATATTAGATATAGATTTAGTTTTTTTAGAAATATAATATCTATAAAAGTATACTTTATAATACTAGTAGTTAAAATATAATTAATATATATAATAATAGTATAGTTTAAAGCTTTAATAAAATATCCAGTTTTTTATAATACTTAAACTAGACATAAGACTTCTAGTTTAGTAAACTAATAGTAAGATTTAACTAATATTAAATAATAATAAAAAATATAATTAATTTAACTTATATTTTTAAAGATAGATATGTCGTGATATGACCGGTTGTCACCTATCAACACATATCAAAGACCTCCTATTGTTTGTCATGTTTGTATACCGACGGGTTTATATTATTCTAACTAAACAGCTTTAGCTCTACTTCTTAGATCCTGTTATTTAGTTAAATTAATACTTTACTATTCTATTAAGATTATCTTCTTATAATAGTAGTAGTATATCCTACTAACTAGGAATATCTAGAAATTATTATTACTAAATCCTAAAAGCTTTAATTATTTAAATATTATATTTACTAGAGTATTTTATTAGATATTATATTAGGATTCTAACTAATAATTATTTTTACTAAAGCTTACCCTGCTTAGTACAGCTTTATTACTAGCTAGAGATAATACTAGTAAATAAAATTATTAATTACCTATTTTCTTTATTCTTAATATTATTAAATCTATTAAGTAATTATTCTAAGCTATATTTAAATAAGCTTATTTATTAATTAAATACTTACTACTAATCTACTAGTTATTTTATTAGATAGTTTACTAGTTAAAGAATTTATCTATTTTCTTATCTATATCTATTATTATTCTTTCTATATTATTAAAAACCATCCTATATTCTACTAATTAGGTATTAGAATATTCTATTATTTAATTAAGTATCTTAAAATTAATAATTTAGATACTTTTCTTTATTAGGTAGTAAATAACTAAATTCTTAAAGTTAATATTACTAAACCTACTTTATTTCTTAGTAATTAGTCTTATTTAAATTTAGTAAGTTATTTTACTTTATTTACTATTAATAAAAAACTAGCTAAAAGATTCTTTATTCTTTTTATTATTATTATTTTTTTAGATTCTCTTACTATATTCTCTACTATATACCCGGTATCTTATCTTATTACTATTATTAATAAGTCCTTTTATTATTAATAAAAGTCTTTTATAGTTATACTTAATTTCTAAAAGATTCTTTAGTTATACTAGTTTTATTAAATCTAATTTTATAGATAACTTTAATAGTTTTTATAATAATAATTAGTATAGAAGTTCTTATATTTTATTTACTATTATTATTAAGCTGCCTGTTATATCTAATAAGCTGTATAAGATAGTTATTACTATAATAATATAAAATCCTATTTCTTTAATAAAATATAAAAACTAATACTATACTAGAAATCTAGTATTTAGAGATTTTAATAATAATTATTAAAACTATAATAATTATAAAGTATTTATCTTCTCTACTAATAATATAAATTAAAGCTAGTAAACTTCTATAGTAAATCTCAAGCCTACTCTAGTAGATATATTATTTATTTTATAGTAAATTAATACTTATATTAGTTAGCTTAAAGCCTATATTATTAAAGCTTAATTTTAGCTATAATCTTAATATTAAATTACTGCTGGTACCTAATATACTAACCCTGCTAGTAATAAAAGATCTTAAATATTTAGAGACCTTCTAATAAATAACTATCCTATTAATCCTGATACTACTATTAGCTATATAGATAACTAGAAGATAGATAAGATTGGTTTTTTCTAGCTAGATATAACTAATAATATCTTTATTAAATAGTAATATAATTCTATATATTATAAAAATATAAATATATTTATAGACTATATATATAATATTATAATATATAAAAAAGAGTTTATAGTTAAAGTTAATATCTAAATTTATCTTTATAATATTATATTATACTAGTTTACCTTATAGCTTACTAACCTAGAAAAGATTATTTTATATATTATTTTTATAAAATAAGATTAACTTATCTATCTACTATACTATTTTAAAGTAAATCCCTAGATTACTTTATAAAAATTATATATATTAAGCTATAGTTACTCTAATATCAAGACTAGCTATATCTTTTAATTCTTTATAGAGAATATCATTTATTATTACTATATTACTAGAATTATTAATCTATTTAATTAGATATCTATAATTTAGAACTATCTTAATATCTATCTTAAAAAAGATATACCTAAATCTACTATTAATATTTTACTTAATTTCTAGAATAGCTTAAATATAAAAAATCTCTCTAATAAAATCTCTCTATTAAATATAATTCCCGCAAGGATAAGCTTTATAATAATAATAATAGTCCTAAATCTTACTATAATAATAATACTTATAATAATAGTTCCTATATTTAGAATAATATATAATAATAATCTATTAATTAGTACTATCTTTAAAATAGTCTAATATTTTATTTTATATACTAATTATTTTATTAGTAGCTATATAGCCAGAATTATATTCTATAAAATTTATACTAAAGCTAAAACTACTATCTATAATAGAACTAAACTTTAAGCTAGAGCTTATTATCTAATTCTGATTTTAATATTAATTCTTTAAGATTTTTATATAGTAGATTCTCTATAGAATCTTACTAAAACCAGCTAGTATAAATAAACTCTAACTATAGCAGGAGTTATAATAATTATTAATTTTAAAATTAATATTTAAATAATAACTATACTTATAATACTAAAATTAAAATACTTTTTAATAATAATATTTATCTTATAAAATAAGCTATTATATTTATATTCCAGGCTATACCTATTCCTATATTAATAGATCTTATAGAATTCTTAGTCTTATTTATATTTATTATTTATATTAAATATCTTTTATCTAATTTCTTTATATACTATAGTAGTACTATAGAAAAAGTTAATATTAAAGTAGATACTAAATCTAGATCTGATACTAACCTTACTAATACTATAATAATTAGTATTAAGAAAAATATTAATCTAGTATCTTAAGTATTATATTTAGCCTACTCTATATATTATACTAAATTTAAATTAAATAATAAGCTATATAAATATCTATATAAATACTTTTTAAACTATATTAATTCTAATTAACTAGAAAAGTCTATATCCTAATTAAATAATACTTTAATAGCTGTTTTCTATATTATATATACAGTAATACTTTTAAAAATATACATTATTAAATTTAATTATAATTATAAATCTAATACTGCTTTACTATAAATCTACTAAAGTATAATTACTCTTACTAGTATAAATATAACTAAAGTATATAAAAAAGTTATACTTAATACTAGCTACTCTTAATCTATTAGTAATACTTAATTCCTGTACTTAATATTTAAAATTAAAATTAAATTTATAAAATAGCTTATTATTCTTAGTAGCTTAAGATTAAAGTATTTTTTTAATATATATACTATATTTAACCTATACTTCTCTAGTAAGATATCTAAGGATCCTGTCTTTATAAAGCTTTTGGTAATAATTTTCTTAGTTAAGAACTCTAGTACTAAATTACTTCTAGATATAGAAATTATAATTAAGTAAGATATTATAATATCTAGTAATTAATTAATTATTATTATTAATTTATATAGAAATATTATTATATCTATTAAATACCGCGTGAAAAATAATAGTTTACCTAAATCTAGAATTTTTATATATATATTAACTTATACTAAATTATCTATATACTCTTATATTAAAGTACCTGTATATTTATAGAAGTCTCTACCTGCTAGCTGAGACTTTATATTTATATCTAGTAATAGACTAATTATTAGTAATTAAGAATTAGCTAGTAAGATCTTAGTTTATAAATATCTAATAAATAATAAGTTTATATTTATTAAAGTAGTTAATAAAAGTCTTATTTTTATATTAATTAAAAAATATATTTATCTTATTTTTATATTAATTAAAAAATATATTTATCTTAATATTATATTTAATTATAAATATATTACTATCTATTATATTAATTACTTAGTAGCTAAGCTTGCTTACTTATTATTAAGTTTTTATATTTTAATAATAGTCTTAAAAGACTAGAGAAACTAAGTCTAAATCTATTTAATTATGATCTTAAAAATATATATTAAGATTTTTAGTCTTATTTAGATTATAAGTACAGGTACTATATAAAATATATTTTAATAAATATTTTAATAAATATTCTATAAAATAATAATAATAAATATTCTATAAAAAATAAAAAATAAATATATCTTAATCTACTTAAATTATTAAATAAATAAGAAGTACTTTTTAATAATATTAATATATTACTAAACAGAGTTATTATCTACTATAGATAAGATAAATCTTTAATTAAATAATATTAATATCTAATTAACTAATTTAATATTTAAGTTAATCCGGATAGTTTTAATATTAGAATAATTAATATTCTTAAAAACTAATAGATAGAAATTCTTATAAAAAATAATTAAAAATAATATTTATTTGAATTTTATATTTACTATATAAATCTTATTAATAAGATAATAATTAATAAAATCTTTAATTCTTTCTATAATCTAAATAAGATAAAAACTATTATTAACTATATTTTTACTAGATTTCTTATACTTATTATCTAGTATATAGTTATTAATTTATAAATTAATAAAGTAAAATAAAAAGACTATATTATAATTAATCTATATAAAATAAGTAGAAAATTTAAACCTGATTACTATTCTATATCTATATAATAAGATATTATTAATCTTATATATAATTATTAATTTATTTTTATTATTAATATTACTAAATTCTTCTATTAATAGTTTATTAAGAAAGTCTATTAAAAATATCTAGTAGTTATATTTTATTAAGAACAGGAAATATTCTATATTATTATTATAAGATATATTTACTCTATACTTTATATTTAATATTAAATAAATCTATTATTATATAAATTTATTATATTTACTAAAGCTTATATTAATAATATTATAGTTACTTTAAAGAGTCTAGAAGAGTACTTTAAGTATTTAATACTAGTATTTAATTAATTATAATATATAAATATTAAATTAAAATTTATAAAAATATTTATTAGCTTTTTTTTAATATAGTTTCTAGAATAGTATATTAATACTCTAGGCTTAATAATTCTAGCTAAAAAGCTTAAAACTATACTAGTACTAGAGTTTTTATATATATTAAAAGATCTTAAATATTATATAAATTTTATTAGTTAATTTTATTACTATATTAAATAATTTATAGTATATATTAATCTACTATAAGTATATAAAATATTACTTATTAAAGAAGTATCTTATAAAGACTAAACTAGATAATAATATATAAAAAGTATTTATTTAACTAATTCTATTCTTATAAAAGTTACTACTTTTAATAATTTATAAATCTAGTTTAGAAAATTATAATTTCTATATTATTTTAATCTATTTATTATACTTTATATTAACCTAGATACTTCTAGTAAAGATTATAGAATTATAGTATATTATATTAATAATACTAATAGATATATATATAATAATCTATTAGTACTAGCTTCTAGAATATATATATATTTTATCCTATTCTTAAGTAGAGTATTTACTAAAAGTAAGTAATTATACTAGTTTACTAAATTAGAAGTATTATACTTTATTTAAATACTGTATAAGATTTAGTATATAGTTAAATTTATAAAATAAGTTATTGTTTATACTAATTATACTTTTATTATTAGTATTTTAAGATAATTATCTATATAAACTATTATTTTAGAAAATCTAAATCTATACTTAGTATATACTAGTTAGTTTATTTAATAATTTTATTTAATAGTATTTTATAAGCCTGGTTATACTAATATTATACTAGATACTTTATTTTAATTATTTTATTCTAGTTAAATTATTATTATTTTTATATTAAGTCTTAATAGCTTAAAGACTAGTATTTAATTTAAAAAAAAATAAAGCCCTGATACTAATACTAAATCTACTATTTATAAGTATATAGAATCTTCTAGTAACTAAATTAACTAGAATACTATTTATTTTATTAACTAATCTATATCTGTTAATTTACTATTCTCTAGTATTTAGTTATCTAAAGAGTTTAAGTTATATCTATAAAAACATTATCTAGCTAATACTTAAGCTATTAATATAATTAAAGTATTATAAAATAATACTAATACTAGTTCTTTATCTTATATTCTTAAAGATAGTTTACTTTACCTGTAGAAATATAAGACTCTAGATAATATTAAAGAATATTCTTTTATTATATAAAAACCCTAGCTTTATATATCCTATATTATAGATATAGAGATATTTACTATAATTTATAATAAATATAACTACTAAGATATTAATAATTATATATATACTTTATATAGAATTATACTTTATAAAAACTAAAAGCTACTGCGTGAATATATTAGTTATTATCTAATATATTTAAAGGATAATACTTACTATTACTTATTATATAAAGTATTATAGTTTATTCTATCTATATTTATACTATTTAATCTAATATCTATAGATTTTATTATATACTTACTATATAATAGCTTTATTACTAATAGATAAGTTTTGGAAACTATTAATAATAAGTAAGACTTTAATATAATACTAGTATTTATTAATAAATTTACTAAATATATTAGACTAATTTCTAGGTACTTTATATAGACTATTTTTATCTAGAATATTATTTTTATAAACTACTTTTATTTCTATAACTAGAGACTATTAAGAGATTTTATTTTTAATTAAGATACTTATTTTATATTAAGCTTCTAGAAAGATTTATTTAGTAAGATTCTTAGTATTAACTAGTACTACTCTACTATTTACTACCTGTAATTAGATAAATAGACTAAATAAATAATTTAATAAATTAAAATTATATTCTACTATATTTATATATAAGACCTATTCTGGTTAAGCTAAATATTTACTATTATTATTATTATTAATAGAATATTAAGTTTATCTACTAAAGCTAGTCTTTATAAACTTTTATTTAGTATAAAGCTATATATATTATAAAATATCTTAAAGTATATATTTAAATAAGATTTTAGTATTAGATTAAATACTAAAAAAGTAATAAAATATATTATAGTATAAATAAAAGCTATATATAACTAAAAATATTTACTAATTATATTTAGCTCTAGTAAATTTATTTATTTATATTTATATTATAGATAAAAACTACTTATTTCTTAATATTTTTTACTTAAATTTAACAAGTAATATACTAGTCTATTTATTATTATTAAATATATTAGAAAATAAACTTATTAATTTAAGGATTTACTATTAAAATAGAAAATATATTCTATTATATCTATTACTTAGTTAGAACCTGCTCTAAATTCTAGTAAAAATCTTTATAAATAATATTATATTAAACCTGATTATATTATTAATAACTAATATCCTAAAAATAATAATTATTAAAAAATTAAAAAGATTATTAATAAATAATCTATTTATTAAGATTAAAACTATATTTAATTTATATAATACCTAGTATACTAGACTAGATATAATATCAATAAAGATTAATAAATACTAAAATAAGATCTTACTAGTACTAAAAAAATAATTATTAAATATAAAGAATATTTAAAAAATAATTAAATAAAAAAGTTCTATTATTATTATTAATTACTATTTTATATATATATTATTTTCTATTTCTTTCCTTTTACTATCTATATTAAATATATATTTATAAAAATATAGAATTTCTTATTTTAATTCTATTATCATAATATAACCAGTTATTACCTATTAATATATATTAAAGATCTCTTATTATTTATTATATTTATATACTGACAGGTTTATATTATTCTAACTAAACAGCTTTAGCTCTGCTTCTTGGATCCTGTTGTTTAATTAAATTAACACTTCACTATTCCATCAAGATCGCCTTCTTGTAACAAGATATAAAGATTTATATTAATAATTTTATTTAATATAAAAGAGTATAACTTCTATTAATTTATATAAAATATCTAGGTTAAGGTAAAGCTTTTAATTATAGTTAAAATAAATTAAAAACAAAAACTTAGTAAACTAGGATTAAAGATATTTAAATATCTTCTTTTTAGATAAGATAAACTTAATAAAACAGGTATATATAATATATTTATAATATATATAACTAGTATTGGAATTACTATATAGTAGTTTAGTTTTATATTTTTATAAAGATTTAATATATTCAATATAGTTTTTAGTATAGTAATAGAACTAACTAGTTAAATCTAGATAGATCTCTAAATCTTAAAAAGTAACAGGAAAAGTAAGATTATAAATAGTATAAATTTTATCTTTAAAAATAATAAAATCTAAAATATTAATATATTATTTAAAGAGTTTTATAAAAAGAAAACTAATATAGATTTTTAATAATTTAAGCTTAATATTTATATCTTAAAGCTTTTTAAATATTAATTTAAGGTATACTAGATAATTATTAAAGATTTCTAAAATAATAACTAGATTATTAATATAGGCGCGGTAGAACTTATAGAATTTCTTTAGATTTAGATCTATTTAATACTATATATAAAGAATAGGATTTATAAATTTTATAATAATAATATAAAATATTTTCTAGCTATAATATATTATAATAGCTAGATAATTATAATACTTATATTTAATAAGCTACTAGTAAAAGAATTAACAGGTATTAGTAATAATAAAAAAAAATATTCTTAAACTATTTAAATAATTTTATCTTAAATAGATATAAAATATAGATTAGATATAAACTCTTTATTTATTTTTTATAAATTAATAATAATATAATTCTTTTTAGTAGTTCTATTATCTTTTTAAATAATAAATATAGAAAAACTAGAGAATATATAATTATAAATAATAAATATTTTATCTTAAATATATAGTAATTAAAAGATTTTATTAATTTTAATATAATTTTGAAAACTAATATAATAAATATAGAATTTTTAAAAATAATTTTTTTAATTATTTTTTAAAGATATTTTTATTTATTAATTTTTAGGAATATTAACTTATCTAATTATATCAGGAGTATTCTAGATATTAAAATAATTAGTAAAATTTTTAAAATAATAGATAATATAAAGATCTTTATTATAAATAATAATATTATTAAATAAAATAGTAATATTATTATAATTTTAATTTTTAATAATTTTAGATTTATTATTTAGTTTAAATTTTAGCAAGTCTTTAGTAATAATATAGTTTATATAAATAAAGATATCTTTAATCTATTAATAGTAGACTAAAATAGATCTTATATAGATAGTATATTATTTATATGAAAAATCTCTATAATTATAAGTTAGGTCTTTAGTAATAGTAGATATATGATATATAATAATATATTTAAAATTAAATATAAATTTTAAATAAATATATTAGATAATAATTATAGATTTATTTAAATTATTAATAGCTTTAATAAAAGAGAAGTTATAATTTATAAGATAAATATAGATAATAAATTAATTTAACTTTAATTTAAATATAAATAGATATTTTATAGATTTAAATATAAAATCTTTTTTTTAGATTAAATAGTATAAAGCTTTACTAGAATTTATATTTTTAAATAAATAGATAATATAACTTTTGTTTAGCATATAACTATAGTAGTTTTGAATAAATAGATAATATAACTTATTTTTAGAATATAACTATAGTATTTTTAATTTAATAAGATTAAGTAATATGGATAATTAAAAAAGATATATTTTAATAAAAGCTAATTAAAACTTTAGAATATTTAAAGTTAAATATAAATTTTTTATAAAGAAGTACTTTAATTCTAATAAATAACTTAGATTAAAGCTAGTTAATAGTATATACTTAGATATTAATTTTTATATCTTTTTTAGAAGTATTAGGTATAGTACCCGGGATAAATAATAAAAATATAATAATTTTATTTATTATATTTTTTAATTTAATATAATTTATAATAATTAGTTTATTTATTTTATTAAATTAAATATTGTATATTTCTTTAGTAAACTTAAAGTATATATTTTAGTTATCAGGATATTCTAATTTAATAAATTTATAAGAAGTAGATTTAGTATAGTATATATCTAGTTAATTTGAAATATTATTTATTTAATTACTAGTAAGATTATATAGATTAATCTAAGTTCCAGGCTTATATTTAGTTAAAGTAGATTAAGTATTAGATTTAGATATAATAATAGATTTAAGATTTATATAATTTTTAGTAGTATATATTAAATTTTATTTTAATTTTAGTTCTGTGAGTGTTATGCGCCGCTACCTGCGGATGCTGCATAATAATGCCTCAGGCATACTGCGGCCGCCAAGCGGCTGTTACATGATATACAACCATATATTACACTACTGGTTCTTAGCTAGGAGAACCAGTAATTAGTTCTATTAAATATAGATCTATTCTTTATTAACTATGTATTATATTTCTATAATTTCTAGAGTACTGTTATATTAGTATTATACCCTTATAGTTCTAATTACTCTTCTTTTAGAGGCCTGATACATGCAGTTATAATAAAAGATAGAATTTAAAAGTAAACCTAATATCACAGCACGCGGAACTAGATAACCCCTGGTATATAAAATAATATAATAATATAGACTTTTATTATAATAAAGAAAGATCTAGAATCTATAAATATAAAAAAAATAAATAATAATATAAATATTTCTTCTAGTCCTAAAATAATAGATAAAGATTTATTCTAATTCTAGAAACTAAGATAATTTAAAGAAAATAATCTATAAATTAATAAAGATATTAAAGAATTTTTTAGAAAAAAAGAAAAAATTATATAATATACTAAATTAGTATTATTATAAAAAAAATAAATTATTCTAAAAATAAGATTATATATAAATAATAAGTTTATATAAATAAATATAAAAATATTATTCTAAAATACTTAAC